>JAAAKG020136136.1:0-30270 GCA_010014905.2 Druon quercuslanigerum | reverse complement strand
AAAAATATTTGTAATTGAGTTCAAAATTGAATTCTTTTGCTGAAACTATATCAATTTTGTAAAAAAGTCATACTTCTTGGTTGAAAATTCAAGTATTTTGTTGGAAATTTGTCTTTTTGACTTGATAATTTAATAATTTAATGGAAATCCTGTTTGTTTCTTAACTAAGAAATTTTTAAAAAATCAAAAATTATTCATTTTGTTAAACATTCATCTTTTTGGTTTTAAAGTGCATCATTTTCTATAGAAATTGCATATTTTTAAATCTCTTTCGGTTGAAAATTAACTTCTCTGAAAATATATCTATTTTGTACACAATTCGTATTTCTGGCTTGAAACTTAAACAATCTAGTCAACAATTTAACTATTTCGTTGAAAATCGATGTACTTTGTTGAAAATTTGTCTTTTTGGTAGAACAACAATCTTTGTGTGAAAAATCAACTATATTCTTAAAAAATCATATAAGTAGATTTAATTAAGTAGGTTTAAATTATTGTTTTAAACAGAAAATTTAACTATATAATTGAAAATTTATATTCTAGGATTGAATACTCAACTATTTTATAGAAAATTTGTATTTTTATCTTACAAAATCAACAATTCAACTAACTAGTTTAAAAATTGAAGAAACGAAAAATAGATAAGCTAAAAATAAACCAAATAAAATTTGAACTAACATCGTATCCATTTTTAAAAATATTTAGTTACAACTTTATGATATTTGTTGAAAATTCATCTTTTTATAGAATCACGATTTTGGTTAAAAATGTATCTTTTGAGGTTGAAAGTGGAATAATTTCTGAAAAGTTCATTTTTTTGGTTGAAAATTTATAATTTTTGTTGAAAATTCGTTTTATTTTAGTTTTAATTGAAAATTTAACTATTTTGTTGAAAATGCACATTCTGAGATTGAATATTAAACAGCTTCATAGAAAATTCCTCTTTTTGGCTTTAAGAATAAAAAATTTGTAACAAAAGTCAACTGCTCGGTTCAGAATGAAACTGTTTTGTGCAAAATTCCTCTTTTTGTATTAAAAATTAATTGTTCTCAATAAAAATTTAACGAAGCCATTTTTGTTTTAAAGCTGAACTTTTTTAGTTTAAAAATCCAACTATTTATAGGAAAAAATTTAGAAACGAAAATTAAATAAACTAAAAATGAATAAACTAAAGTTTAGTTCGTCTTTTTGGTTAAAAATTTTTGTTTTGTTAAAAATGTAACGGCGTGGTTAAAAATTAATCTTGTTTTAGTTATGGAATAAAGTATTATATTGAAAATCTGTCTTTTTTGGTTAGATTCAACTATTTTTTATTTTAAATTAAAATATTTTTTGTTTAAATATCAACGATTACATTTTTTCTTCAAAATTAGCACCTGCAGGTTGAAAATGCTAATTTTTTTGCAGATAATTCTTCTCTTTAGCTGGAAAATTCAAATAATCTTGCAGACATATCGTTTTATTTTTATAGAAAATTAATCCTCTTGGTTTCAAATTTAATTATTTGGTAGAAAATATATGCATTTTGTTAAGAATTCCTATTTTTTTATATATAAAATCAATTTTTGTTGGTCAAAATCAGCTGTATGGTTGAGAATTATTCTATTTTAGTTAAGGATTCAAGTATTTTGTTAAAAGATTGTCTTACATGGTTAGATTCAAAAGTTTTTCGATTAAAATTAACCCATTTTTGGGTTTAAATATCAATTATTAAATATTTCTTAAAAATTAGTGTTTTCCGGTGAAAATTCAACTTTTGTGTAAAGAATTCATCTCTTTGGCTTGAAAATTGAACAATTTAGTAGAAAATGTATCCGTTTTGTTACGAATTTATTTTATTTTGTGAGAATTTATCTTCATGGTTTAAAGTTTAACATTTCGGAAGGGCCCTAATCAGATATTAAGATAATTTGGAACCAATTAACAAAGAAGTTAAAAATTTGCTTAGAGAAAATATAAGGAACTAGTGACATTAACCGAAAAATTTGTGAGAAAATAGTGTCTTTAGTGTCATTTTTTTAGAATACTAGAAAAATATTGTCATCACTCAACAAAAAAAAAAAAAGTGAGTCCAAGGCGTGAAATGATTATTTATAAATAAATTAAAAAGGCCTTTTTAAAAAAATTCAATACTTTGTCGACAGTCTTGTTATTTGGCTTGTAGTTGGTACAAAGCATTTTCAAAAACTGAGTAGCTTCATTTGGCACGTTCTCAATTAAAATGCTTCCGTATTTTTTCATGTTCAGCTCCGCCTAAAATACGGAGAATAATTGTAGATTACAAAATAGAGGTTTTCTTTATTAAACATTTTATTAAAATAATATACCTCTTCAAAATCGAGGGTCCCCATATATTCTAGGGCTTTTTTGTATTCTGCCTTGTCTTCTATCTGAATTCGAAGATACCATTCATGTTTCTGGTGCTTCTGAGCGAGAAGTAAAGCATCTTCGGGGGAGCCTTGACGACAAACCTTTATGGCAATCTCTACATCAAAATCCACCTCTCTATCTTTTGTCTGAAATAGAATCGAAAATTGTTGTTGTTATTTAAAATATTTGTAAATTATTTCCTTGTGATTTTAATCAATTCAAACTTATATGGTAAAAAATTAAGACGGTTTTAAACTGAAAATTTTAATCATTGAGGAATTTTAAGTTTGAATACAATTTCAATTTGAAATCAATCAAAGTTGAATAGTTTTTAATTGGAAATACTAAAATTTTCATAATTTTAATTTGGTACTTTATAAATTTGACAATTTTAAATTAGTAGAATGTAAAATTTAATAATTTTTCTTCAAATCAGAAGGCATAATTTTAAACAGAAACATTAAAAACATTTTTTAGTGCTTCTTTTTCAATCTATCGAATTTTGAATGCCCTCAATTTAAAATTGTTAAATTGTGCACTTATAATAGTATATTTTAATTTTTTAATTCATAAGTATTCCAGTTTGAAAGTGAAAAACTGACAAAGTTCACGAGTTTTGGGTTAGAAACAGGAGAAAGTTTAAAAGTAAACAATTCATCGAATTGAAAAGAGGATAATTTAAAATGTCAAAAATTCCCAAATTAGGATATTTTTCATTTTTTTTTTTAGTCGTAAAAGGGAAAATGTTGAAAATATCGAGTTTTTTTACTTAAATGAGAAAAAATCGATTGATTACAAGTTTTTCAGGTTGAAAGTAAAAATTTTTTTTATTTGAAACGCGCTTATAAAGGGTAAAATTAAAAAAACGATTAACTACTTTAGAAGTAAAAAACTTTTTGTCTAGAAAACGGGAGAATTAAACATTTAAACAATTTTAATTTGAAAATGGGACAATATTTAATATAACAAATGTTTTACTTAACCAGGGTGATATTTGGAAATTGAAAAATTTTTCGGCTTGAAAAGTGAGAAATTGTTAAACAAAAACTCCACGCTGAAAGGAGAGGAATCAGAAAATTAAAGAATTTTTCTACTTGAGAAGGAGAAAATTTTGCAAGTAAAAAATTTCCAAATTCGAAGAATTAGAGCAAATATTAGAAATATCAACATTTTTTTACATAAAAGGGGCGGAAATTGAATGTCAACAAGTTTTCAGGTTGAAAATAAACTATTTTTTTTATTGGAAAAGCGAGAAATTGAAAATCTAACGAACTATTTTTATTTAAATGGGAAACATTTTTAAAGTAAAAACTTTTTGGGCCTGAAAAGGGGAAAAAGAATTAAATAATTTCTTATTTAGAAGATGAAAAAGTTTAAAATAAAGGTTTTTTTTATTTTAATTTTTATTAAAAAGACAAAAAATTTTATCTCCGTAATTTATCGACTTTAAAGGGTGTAATTTTTTATTTTATAGGACAAAAGTAAAAAAAAACACATTTTTTACATAAAAGGGGGAAAACTATTAAATTGAATAATTTGTCGACATGAAAGACTGTTCCTTAAAAAGTAAGCAAATCTTCTAATTGAGAAGTAAACCATTTCCAATTTTTTTTCAGTTGAATGTGGGAAAATGTTAAAAATATCCAATTTTTTACTTAAAAGGGGAAAAACTGATTGTTAACAAATTTTATAGGTTAAAAGTAAACAATTTTGTTATTTGGGAGGTGAAAATTTTTATAAACAAGAAATTTTTTTATTTGAACTGGAAAAAATGTTAATAGTAAAAAAGTTACGGCTAAAAAGGATAAAATTTTCAAGAGTAAACTATTTTTTATTTAAAAGAGGGAATATTTTTCAAATAACAAATTTTTGCATAAATGGCGAAAATTCGAAAACCAGAAAAGGAGAGAATTTAAAAAGTAAATAATTTTTATTTAAAAATGGGAAAAGGTTTAAAATAACAAATTTTCACTTAAAAGGGGGAAATTAGGAAATTGAATAATTTTTAAGGATATAAAAGATAAAAATTATGAAAAAAATCTATGTTGAAAGGAGGGAAATTTAAAAAGTAAAAAATATTTCCACTTTAGAAGCGGAACATTTCAAACGTAGAAAATTTCAAAATTCGAAAAATTATACAATTTTTTATTGATTTTTTGGCTTAAAGGAGGGAAAAATAAAAAGTAAAAAAATTATTTAAATTAAAAAGAGGATAATTTGAAAAGTAAACAATTTCCAAATTAGGTAATTTCCCTTTTCTATTTTTAACAAGTTTTTCAGGTTGAACGTAAAAATCTTTTTATTTAGAAGCAAAACAATTTGTTTAAATGATGATTTTTTGATTTAAATGAAAGAACAATTTGAAAGTAAACAATTTCTAGGATTGAAAAGAGGAAAATTATAAATTTAAACTATTTTTTATTAGAAAGAGGAAATTTGTTTAAACTAAAGAGTGACTTTAAACAAAAATGGGACAAAATTTTTAAATTGAAAAATTATTCGGCTTAAAAGGGGAAGTAGACCACTTACGAAAGTAAACAATTTCCAAATTCGAAAAATTAAACAATCTCTCATTTTTTTTTGGCTTGAACGAGTGTAACATAAAAAGTAGACAAATCTTCTAATTGAAAAGTAAACAATTTTAAAGTTAGAAAATTTACAGTTATCTTAGTCAAAAGAGGAAAAAAGTTAAAAATATCAAATAAAAATTAATTTTAAACAATTTTTTTATTGAATGATAGAAAATAAAAAAATAACGACTTTTTTCATTTGAAAGGGAAAAATTTTTAATAGTTAAAATGATTCAGCTTGAAGAGTGGAAAATTTTAAAAGTAAATTACTTTTTTATTTGAAAGAGGAATTTTTTTTAATAACACATTTTTTACTTATGAGGGCGAACATTTTAAAATTAACAATTTGTCAACTCAAAATAGTGACAATTTATTGATAACAAATTTTTCCGAAGGGTGGCAATTTATTGCTACAAAATTTTTAAGGTTAAAAGCGTCAAGCCTTAAAAAGTGAGCATATTTTTAATTTTCAAGGATGCCAATTTAAAAAAATTACCCATGTTTTTAGTTCCAAAATGGAAAAATTTTGAAAAGTGAAAAAATTGTTTATTTTTACGACGCAAATTAAAAAAAGGAAAGCTTTAAAAGTGAATTTCTTAGACCATAAAAGGAGAGAATTTAAAAAGTTAACAGTTTGTATTTAAAAATAGGAAAATATTTAAAATAACCAATTTTCACATATCAATTTTTTTACATAAAAGGAGAGAAACTGATTTCACACAAGTTTTCCAAGTTGAAAGTAGACTTTTTTTTTTTATTTTTACGATGAAAAAAATTTTAAATGTTGATTTTCTTTATTTTAAAGGTGAAAAATTTGAAAATAACGATTTTTCGTAATAAATAGGAAGAAATTTTAATATTAAAAAAGTTTCAGATCGAAAAGGGGAACATTAGAAAAGTAAACCATTTGTTTTTAAAGAGATAACTTTTTTAAAATAACCAATTTTTTTACTTAAAAGGGCGAAAATTTTAAAATCAGCAATTTTTTGACCTAAAAGGGTGAACATTTATCCTTAAAAAAATGTCTTGAAAGGGTGAAATTTAAAAAGTAAGAAATTAAACTTGTAGAATATTTCAATTTAAAATAAATTCCGTTCAAAAACGTTTAATTTGAAATATTTTTCTGTTTGCAAACCTCGAAATAAAAAATATTCTATTATGATGAACTTTACTTTCGAATTGCACAATTTTATATTTTTTTGAATATTTTATATTTTGAAAGCTTCGATTTCGTACAAAGTGTGTTTTGAGTTTGAAGTCGTTTGCTTTTCAATTTTAGCTTTCAACTTAGCATTGCTTAGGAGATACGTGAATTTAAATGTTCTTTTTCTGAATTGAAAATAATAAATTCGTAAGCTATGAAAGTTCGAATTTTAAAATTTGAACAGCCTCCCAAAAATAGTACTGAACTTACCATAATAAATTCTTTCAGCTTGTCTGTGTGGTTCAATTTAGTGTAACAATTTAACAAAAGAGTCGTGTGATCTTCAGTCGCTTGTCCTTGCTTGTGAAGAGCTTGCAAATAAGTAGTCAAATTATCAATGTGCTGGGAATCTAGAAATTTTCTGATAACATACGATGGTTCCAGTCTTCCTATTGTTTTAATATATTGTTCTATCGCTCCATTATGATCACCTTTTGAATAAAGGTGGTCACCATATTGCCTAAAAATGTCCACCAATCCTTCTGTGTCGTAATGTTGATTCTTTGCTATCCTAAATTGCCAAACAAAAGATTTAAACTTCAATTCTCAAATTATTATGAAAAGAATGTCAACAGGCCTCACAGTTCCGCTGGGATAAAATATAAGGATCAAAGGGTATTTTTTATTACGCTCAAGAAAATGTTCGCGGACAAATTGATTTTGAGAAGACAATAATTATTATCCGATTTTAACTTTTTTAAATGAAAGCTTATAAAATGTTGCATCGATTTTTCATGGCCGATTGGCAACAATTCAAATAGACTGGAACCAATTTTGAAAATCCAAAAAATTTCACTGATTTCCGTAAAATATGAATAAATTTAGATGAGTTTCAAGTAAACGAGAAGCAACTTTTAAAATTAAAAAAGTCCATTGAATTAAATAATATTGAGTGAATTAAGAAGAATGCAAGTAAATTAAAAAATTCAAGAGAAAACAAAACTACAAAACAGTTTTAAGCTATATTCAAAATAACTAAAATGAATTGGAATTTTTTTTGAATGATAAAAAATCCAATGATTTAAATAGAATTAAATGAATTGAGAGGAATTCAAGTAAATTTGAAAAATTCAAGAGAATTCCCAGAATTTAAAAGAATTCAAGGTGAATTACGAAAAAAAAAATTCAAATCCCTTCAAATCTTTGAAAATCTTCTAATTTCTAACCAAAGAAGTTTCTAATGATTACAAAACAATTCAAGTTAAACTCAAAAGAAGTCAGGACCAATTAAATAAAAGAATTTTGAATACAAAAAATCCGTTAAATTAAATAGAACTTATTGAATTTAGAAGAATTCAAATAAATTTAAAAAATTCAAGAGAGAACACAATTACTAAAACAATTCAAGCTAAATTCAAAATAATTTAAATAAATTGGAAAATTTTTTTAAAATGCAAAAAGATCCAATAAATTAAATAAAATTGAGTGAATTCAAAATAATTCAAGTAAATTGTAACAATTTAAGAGAATTCCCAAGAATTTAAAAGAATTCAGGGTGAATTAAAAGAAAAGGCCAAATCTCTTCAAATGTTTAAAACCCTCCTTATTTGTAAACAAAGAAGTGATTAATGACTACAAAAAAATTAAAGTTAAATTCAAAAAATTCAAATAAATTTAAAAAAAAAATTGTAATAAAAAAATCTGGATTAATTTCCGTAAAATTGGAATGTATTTAAAGGAATTTAAGGTAAACGAGAAGAATTCGATTAAATTCATATTTAAGAGAAAACAAAACTACAAAACAATTGAAGCTAAATCGAAAATAATCAAATGAATTGGAAACAAGTTTAAAAATGCAAAAAAAATCCGTTGAATTAAATAGAATTGATTAAATTTAGAAGAATTTAAGTAAATTGAAAAAATTTAAGAGAACTCCAAATATTTAAAAGAATTCAAGCTGATATGCAAACAAAAATCAAATCTTTGAAACCCTACTAATTTTTAAACAAATAAGTAACTAATAACTACAAAACAATTCAAACTATAATTAAAATACCTCACGTAAAATAGAACAATTTTAATATCGATAAATTTGCATTGATTTGAAGAATTTTGAAGAATTCGATGAAGTTCATAAAAATTCACAGTGAGGTTAAAAGATGTTACTACCAATTAAATAAAAACTTTTGCGAAATCAAAAAAAAATTCATTGAATTAAATAGAATCGAGTGAATTTAGAATAATCAAGTAAATACAAAAATTCAAGAGAATTCCAAAGAATTTAAAAGAATTCAATGTGAATTGCGAAGAAAAATTCGAATCTCTTTAAATATTTGAAACCCTACTAATTTCTAACCAAATAAGTGACTAATGACTAAAAAAAATCAAATGAATTCAAATAAACTAAAAAAAATTAATTAACAAAATTCCATTGATTACAATAAAATTTGAGTAAATTTACAGAAATTGAAGTGAAATAACAAGAAATCGATGAAATTCATCCAACAATAAAGCCGAATTCAAAACAATTCAAAAACATGAAAAAATTCATTAAATTGAGTAAGTTTCAAATGAGTTTAGACAAATTAAGGAGAATTTTTAAAATACTGATAAAATTCCTGAGAATTTAAGGTAAGTTTTTAAGAATTCAAGACGAGTTAAGCAACAGCAATTTACTGAATTGAGTAAAATTAAGTGAATTGAGAAGAATTCAAAAGAATTTCAGAAAATTCTATACAAATTAATATGAATTCAGGTCGAATTAAAAATAAATTCCAAAACATATTTCCAAATCTCTTGAGATCTATGAAATTTATTGAAATATCATATAATCCCCTCAAGTTTTATGCAAATTGATATTTCCAGAAATCTTTAAAAATTGATTAAAATGCCTTTAGAACTCTTAAACCCCCGTCAAATCATTGAAATCCTCGGAAATCGGATAAAATCACTTGGAATATTTAAAAATATCCTATAACCTCACAGGTCCTGTAAATTCCTTCAAAATCTTCTGAAATTTTTTGAAACCGCATGCAACTTTTTTTTAATCTCTTAAAATTATTGAAATCCTTGAAAATCCCTTGAAAATCTTTGAATCTCTTGAAAATGCCTTGGAATCTTTTCAAATATCCTAAAATATATCATAGTTTTTTATATTCCTTAAAAATATTGAAATAAGTAAAAAGAGTTCTGGGAATCTTTTAAAATATCCTGAAATAGTTCATAGCTTTTTAAAGCCCTTCAAACTTTTCGTAGCTCTTGAAAATACTTGGACTGAATTACTGAAATCCATTAAAAATTTCTTTGTAATCTTTTAAAATAGCCTAAAATATTTTTTAAAAATTTGTAATCTTTTCAAGTTTTTGAAAGATCTTGAAAATATCGAGGAATTTGAAAAATACTATAAACCATCTTAAATTCTTCGATTATTTTATCATTCGATCCTCATGATAAACTGAACGAAAACATTTTTAAATTAAAAAAGAAATACACTGAATTATGTAGAGATGCGTAAAATGAGAAAAATTCAAGTGCATTAAAAAACATCAAGTGAATTAATAAAATTCAAGAGAATTCCAAATAATTTAGGATAAATTAATAAGAATTCAAAATGAAATCCAAATCTCATTACATTTTTAAAACTGACCAAAAACTACCAAAATAGATGAATTTTTTAATTAAAAAGCCAATTATCTTGAAAATAAATTTATTTTTTAAAAAATCAATTAAATCAAGTAGAATTGAGTAAATTCAGATGAATTCAAGTGAATTAAAGAAAAATTAAAGTGACTTAATAAAATTTATGAGAATTCCAAAGAATTTGGCATAAATTAATAAAAATTCAGATTGAATTCCAAATCTCTTCAAATCTTTAAAATCCTACGAAATGCGTCATTTCAAATGTTTTGTGATCCCTTCAAATTAATAAAATTATTTTAAAATCCCATGAAATCTTTTTAAATTCTTTAAAAATCTTTTTAAAAATCCTCTAAATTATTAAAATCTATTAAAAGTCTCTCGAAACATTAAAAAATATCCTGAAATAAAAGAATTCAAGACAATTCAGAAATATGTAGACCTGCATTGAATATTGATTAACTCATGAGTTAATTTGTGGAAAGAAAGTGACTAATCTGATATTTTCATTTAAAAAAGTGTCTAAAAAATGATTTCAGAAAAAAAGTGATTAATAATGACTATGTAGCAGCCCTAATTATTTTTTGTAGTTACTTTTTACAGAAATTCTCTCATTTTTGCTATTTTTTCAAATATCTGACTCTTTAGGGATCTTAATTGAATATAGGGTAAAATAGGGGATTTAGGGATCGAACTGTGAGGCATGTACGAGGAATTAGTTTTGAAAAAAATGAAAAAATACCTAATCGAAACGTCGTATAAGTTTTTCTTGAAAAGAAGAGCAAGTTTCGACTGCAAATCTTTTTCGTCTAGATGATAAAGTTTGCCGTCCCCACTCAGAATAAAAAATCCACCCCACTCGGACAAAACCGCCTGGACTGACAACATCGAGGCGGAAAATACGATGAATTTATTTTGAATATCGAGAACAGTTATCATGTGCTTATCTGCCCCGGGTGGAATTGGTTCTATCGTACTGAAAATTTCAAAAATTAGAAATGTTTTTTTTTTGCAGAAATACAAAATGGTATGCGAAAATGTGAATTTTCATTTAAAAAATTCAATTTTACATTAATTTGATACATTTTCAACCAAAGAGATGAACTTTCATTACAAAAAAATATTTTTTAACAAAGCAGTTCAACTTTTACCCAAGCAGTTCAATTTTCAACTGAAAGAAAAAAATTTCAAAAAAATATTTAACAAAACCAAAGTTGCAATTTTTACTAAAATTGATAAATTAATTTGAAATTAAAAAGACAAATTTTAAATTAAAGAGACAAATTTAAAAAAAAAACTCTAAATTTTCATTAAAAAAGATTTCAGTTTGACTTTCAGCATCAAAGTATGAGTTTTGAACGAGAAGTAAATTTTTCAGGCAGATAAATGAACTTTTAACCCAAAAAGATGAATTTTCAACAAAACAGTTGCATTTTCGACCAAAAACGATGACTTTTGAATAAAATGGTTAAATTTACAAACAAATAATTGCATTTTTATCCAAGAAAAATGCATTTTCGATAAAGCTGATGAACTATGTTTTTTTTAGAAAGACAAATTTTCAACAACAAAAAATAGTTAAATATTCATCCAAAAGAAGATTTCATCAAAAAGTAAATTTTATAACAAAATAGTTGAATTTTTGAACAAATGGGATAATTTTTTAACAAAGTCGTTGAATTTCCAAAAATAGTTACATTTTTATCCAAGAAAAATGAAATTTCTACTAAAATTGATGAATATTTGAATTAAAAAGAAAAATGTTTTAAAAAAAAGTAGAATTTTTGTTTTTAATTGCCGTTTTACTTGAATTTGCAAACAAATAGTTGCATTTTTATCCAAGAACAATGCAATTTCTGCTAAAATTGATGAAATTTTTAATTAAAAAGAAAAATGTTCAAAAAAAAATAGTTGAATTTTCATTCTGTTTTAAATCACAGTTTGAATTTTCAACACCAAAATATGAGTTTAAAATAAGTAAATTATTCTACGAAGATAGTTAAATTTTCAATCCAAAAAGATGAATTTTCAAATAGAAAGAACGTCTTTTTAACAAACTTGTTTAATTTTTTACCATGAAAGATGCAATTTATATTGAAATAGATGACTTTGCAGTTCAAAATATGTATATAAATAAAATTAATTTTATTCCAAAAAAGATTTCAGTTGACTTTTCAACACCAAAATATGACTTTTTAACCAAAAGTGATAAATTTTTAACAAAATTGCTGAATTATCAAACAAATAGTTGCATTTTTATCCAAGAAAAATGCATTTCTTTTGAAATAAAAATAAAATTTTTGGAAAAAGTTGAATATAATTTTTTTTTAACTGCAGTTTGACTTTTCAAAATGAAAATATGAATTTAAAATAAGTAAATTTTCTATGAAGATACTTGAATTTGGAACCTATAAAGACGAATTTTTACTTTAAAGGATGACTTTTTAAAAAAATTGTTGAAGTTTTATCAAAGAAAAGTGCAATTCCTACTAATATAGATGAATTTGTAGTTAAAAACACATAACACAAAAAACTGATTCTTAATCCACTTAAATTTTCCACTAAAAATATAAATTTCCCACAGAAAATGGAATAGTTAAACATTTAGTTTAAAGGATTATTTAAAAAAGACGTCTTTTGAAAAAGTTACTTTAATTTTCAACCTAATTGATCCATTTTTACTAAAATTATGAATATTAATCTGGAATAGTTAGATTAGCAACAACAAAAAATCTATTTTTACTAAAAAAATAAATTGTAAATCAAAACTTAAATAAATGAATTTTAAGTTTAAGAAAATTAATGCTCAGGTCAACAGATGAACTTTTAACTAAAAATATGGAATATTAAATTGGAATAAGTTAAATTTTCAGTTAAAGGAATTACTTGTCACAAAAAAATTAAATTTAAAAAAAACTAACATTCACAAAAATGCTAACATTTTCAAATAATGTGATGAATTTTCCGAAAATTTGTACATTTTTAACTGGAATAGTTTAATTTTAATCTAGAAAGATGGATTCTCAACTAAAATAATGAACCTTCAAGTGGAATAGTTGAATTTTAGATTAAAAAATATGAATTTTCAACAAGTTAAATTTGCAGAAAAATAATAAAATTTATAACTAAAAAGATAATCTTCAGGAGAAAACAGTAGCAAAAAAATTAAGACAAGGCAAATAAATGACTAATAAGACGATTATACAATGGTTAACGCCAAAACTTCATTTTTAAAATTGCCTAAATTTTTCCTGAACAATTTTTATTTTTCCTGGGCATTAACATTTAAATACCAGAATCTGAAACTTGTAAAATTTTCAACCTAGATTTTTTTATTAACAGCATAAAACAATTTTGAATTATAATTGGAAAATTTTACATTTCTCCTTGACAGTTATTTAAAGTTGTAAAAATTCCCTGAGTTCCGTAAGATTTTTTTCTATAAATCCCTGATTTCTCTTGGACTCAAATCCTGGAAAAAAATGTACTGAGAATTTCAAGTTCTTCCCATGTATAAATTTTCGCGAGTTTATTATAAACAATGTCCTTTTAAGTTTCTCGGAATTTGATTAATATAAGAAGATATTATTAAATATTTTATCACAATAGATAAATTAAATAAATAATACTGTAAACATAATTAATCATTTCTTGAATTTGTCTCAAAATTCCATGAAAATGAATAAAGATTCAAACAACGTTTTAATGTATCTACTTATACTTAAAATTCAGGGCATGTTTAGGTAAAGTAATAGGGATAATATATTAAATTAAATTTAATCAGCTTTAAATTTGAAACTTTTCAAGTAGGAATTAGGATTTTAAACAACATAGATGTATTTTTAACGAAATAGTTGAATTTTCAGCTAAAAATACGATTTAAAAAAAATAATTCTCAAATAAACAGTTATTTATAATTTTATTTATTCAAAACCCTAACATAAAAAATGAAATAGTTGTTCTTAAAGAAAAAATATTGATTTTCTACTGAAATGATCACTCATTAACTGGAATAGGTCATTTTTTACCAAAGAGATGAACTTTCAACAAAGAAAATTAATTTTTAATTAAAAAGATAACTTATCAACCAATAATTGAATAGTTTTTCCACTAAAAAAATAAAGTTTAACGAACCAGATGAATTTTAAACTAAAAGTATATCATTTTTAATTGCAATAGTTGCATTTTCCGGTAAAATAAAATAAATTTGCAACAACAACACAACTAATTTTTAATAAAATAATACATTTTCAAAGTGACACATTTTTTACTAAAATGATTAGTCTTTAACTAGAATCATTAAATTTCTATCAGAAAGATTAATTTCTACTAAAAAAGACAAAATGTTCAACTAAAGAAAATAATTTTTCAACCAAATATTAAATAGATATATTTTCAATATAAAAATAACTTTTCAATAACAAAAAAAAAAAATAGACAAAAAAATTTCCAAAAAAAATTTTAAAGTTTCAACTGCAATAGTTAAATTTTTAGTGAGAAAATTAATTTCCAGCGAACGAAAAAACGAATTTTCAACAAAATAGCTCATTTTTCATTCTAAAAGATGAACTTTTAAATAAAATTATGAATCTTTAGAAAACATTTCCATTTTAAAAATACGAATTTGAAATTAAAAATGTATTAATTTATATTTCAACCAAGAAAAATTAAAATTTAACAAAAAAAATTTAATTCAATAAAAAAGAATGAATTTTTAACAAAATCCATGAATTTTCAACTAAATAACGGCCGTTCGGCGGCGCTAATAGTAACTTTTTTGTACAAAACCGTGCAGCACGATAGAAAAAATGCATAAAAATTACAAAATAAATATGAAGCAGCCTTGAAAATCATTTTTATAGGGCAGATTCAGATAGTAAATGAGACTTATGTAGTTACTTATTATTTTGTTTAATTTAAGAAAAAGTGGCATAATTGAGATAATTGAAAGAAAAATGGATATTCAAAATTTATCAATAATAAAAAAAAATAACGTATACACCAATGAATAAATAAAAGAATGGCCAAAAATATATATTATTAGAGATTTTTTTAATTGACAGAAGAAAATTCCGAATTTAAAAATATCCGAAACTAAAATTCACCGACTTCAATACCGAGTTATTAATTAAACGAATGATTAAAATCCCTGAAATATTTCAATTCCACAAATTTATAAATAATGAATATAGTTAATTGATTATTAATTTAAACTATTTATGAAATTATAAATAAGGGAAGCAATTTAATTAATCGTTTATTAATTATTTTCGGCAATTTATATTTTTGTCAATTTTTTTTCGCTAATTTGTGGTTTTCTTTTTAATCTATTCGTTATTTTCTATTAGTCCCAGATATTCAAACACTTTTAAATATAGTGATAAAACAATTTTTTATTGCCATTTTACAACACTCAAATTAATCGAAAATTATTTTTCGAAGTGTTATAATAAATCCATGTTCAAATTAAATTCCGAAAATTGAGAAAAAAATAATAAGTATTATCCATTTGTTTTTAAATTGATATAAATATAATTTTCAAAATATTCTTGAGAAAATTTAAACAAAGATTTTTAATACTTCAGATGTGTCAGAAAAAACAATAGTTTTTAATGAATTTTTTTTATTTTTAAAGGATTTTAAAAAATATTATGAAAAATTTGAGTCCTTTAAAAAGATGTTTAGGACTTTTAGAATTTAAAAAGGAATCAAGAAATATTTGATCAATTTTCGAAAACGTTTCCCAGTTTTCAAATATTTTTAACTGGCTCGAATTTTTCTCAAAATTTTCAAATATCATTCAAAATTAAAAAACAAATCATAATTTTTTCTGAATTTTTCAGAAAATTTATTTATTTACTTGAAAACTTTCGAAATTATTTTAAAGTTCCCGAAGTTTAGATTTGAAATCTTTAAAAATCTACATTTCTAAAAATCTTTAAAAGTTTGCAATTCATTTTCAATCTCTTCAATTCTACTAAATATTTCTTGAACTTACTCGATTTTTTAAACTGTTTTTATTCCGTAATCTTACCTCATTTAATCATTTCGCTTTAAAATCTTCTAAACTCTTTTTCGAAATTTTAGAAAATCGTTTGATTTTTTTATAAGTCTTTTTGAATTTTCTCTTAAAGTTTATTTTTCAAAATAAAAAATTAATTATTTTAGTTTTTCTAGAAACCTGAAAAATGTCTCTCATTCTTTAAAAAATCTTTACAATTGTTCATTATTTTTGAATCGTTTCAAAACTTCTGAATGTCTCTTAAAAATACTGAAATCTTTTACAAACTTTTTAAACATTTTCCCATGAATCTTAGGAACTTTGTTTTCATTCTCTTGAGACCCTGACAAAATTCAGTTTACCTAAATAAATTCAATATCCTAAAAAATAAAAAAAAAAGTGGTCTTAAAGTCATCCATATTTTTTATCTCCACGTTTTGAAATTTTTAAAACTTAAGATTTAAAAAAAAAAATAAAACCTCAACCATTTCTCCTCAAATCTTTCATAGTTATTTATAAGCTTCAAAGTTACTACTAACGCAGCCGCATGATCGTTTTCCATACATTAATATAAAGCTACTTTTACAAATGAAGAATCATTGTTTTCCAGGTATTGTAGACACCCTGAATTACTGCGAGTTATTTGTTTCATTTACAAATTTAAAAAAAAAGCTAAACAAATCAAATGAACAAAATAATTTAAGTACGGTCCCTTACCTAGGTTTGGCGGAAATTGTCGTTGTTCGAGAAACATTAGCAGCTTCTTTCGCAATGATGACTAAATAACTTCTGAACCATTCCAGCATTATTTTCTGGCCATCGACTGCGTAACAAGGGCCTCTTCCATCGGACGTGTAACAATAAATTGCCTGCAAAATCGATTTAATATAAATTATTTTCTTTTAAATGACAATTATGATTTTTTTTCATTTCTTACATCGTTTCGGCCAATCATAAAATGACTGTCTTGTTTCGATTCCGCGAGAATGCTGCATTTTCTCGCACAACCCATACTGTCCAGATTCGACTTAAATTCCTTGTCTTTCACTGTTATATTATAAAGAAAAACGCTACTCGTTGTGGCGACAAACAAATGATTTTGCTTCCCTGTCGATTTTATTGCTAATCCAGTTATGGCAGTGTTTGTATCTTTTAGAACTTTTATTTTGTTCTTTCGCTCCCGGGTCAAATCCCCTCTGAAAAATAAAATTAAAAAAAATAGAAACTTTCATTGGAAACAAATAATTACGGGTTTGAAATACTTGCGACTATTTTTTTATTTTCCTTAATCATTATTATTCATATACCAGAATTTTAATCTTCTCATAATATTAACATAAAATCTTTTGTAAACGGAATCAAACAGTATTTCAAGTACAAATCAAAAATTTTCAATTTTAATTATTTATTTTATACAAAAAATGTCTTTTGTACTATAAAAGATGTACTTTTAACAAAATACTTGATTTTTCAACCTAAACTAATAAGTTTCTGATAAAAATGTGTCATCCTTTATATTTCAATTAAAAAAGATGAAATTTATACCAAAAAAAAATAATTTTAAACCGAAAAGACGTATTTTCAACAAGTAAAGATTTTTCACTTAAGAAATAAATAAAAGTTTATCTCAATGATTAAACCTTGAAGCCAAAAGACGAGTTTTCTCTAGAAAATTTTTTTACCCATAAAAGGAGAATTCTCAACTAAAAAGATCAATCTCAAAAACAGGGGAAAAGTTACATTTTTAGTGAAAAAATTAATTTTTAACCGAAAAAAGGCTTTCCCATTGAAAAGTTAAATTTTCAACCAAACAGATGAATTTTCAACTAAAAATATAAATCTCAACAAAAAAATTCTTAACAAAGGGATTCAAGCAAATCTTTTAAGCAAAATATTTGAATACTTGAGCAAAGAAGAATAATTTTTAACCAAAAAATATTTTTTTTCACGATCAAAATATAAATGTTTAAAAAAGAAATATGCTTTTACGCCAAACATTGCATTTTTAATAAAAAATTCGAATTTTTAAACAAAAAGGATGACTTTTTAACAAAGTTGTTGAATTCACTACCAAACAAATGCATTTTTACTAAATAAGTTTTTTTTAAGCAATTGAATTTTCATCCAAAAAAGATTCTAGTTGACTTTTCGAGATAAAAATATGCACTTTTTAACAAAGAATAAGTTTCTACGAACAAAAATTGAAATTTTAATCCAAAAAGACGAAATTTTAAAACCAAAAGGGATAAATTCTCTGATAAATAGACGTATTGACAAATAGTATTTTTATTAAAAAAAAAGTTTGTACTAAAACAGATGAATTTTTAATAAAAAACGAGCCATTTTTTTCAAGTTGAAATTTCATCCAGAAGAGATTTCCGTTCATTTTGTAACACTAAAATAAACAATAAGATTTTTTTAACAAAATATTTTAATTTTCAACCAAAAGTATAAATTTTTAACAAAGCAGTTTAATTTTTAACGAAAAGTTGTATTTTTATCCACGAAATATGTCATTTCTGCTAAGGCAGTTTAAATTTAAAAATTTTTAAACTGAAAGTTCTACTAAGAAAAATGATTTTTTAAATCAAAGAGTTAAATTTTAGAAAAAAACTCAATCTTCTTTTAAAAAAAAATTCAGTTGACTTTTCACGATCAAAATATAAATGTTTAAACAGCAACTAAGGTTATATAAAAAAAATGAATTTTCAATCGAAACAGACGGATTTTTCCAACCAAAAAGGATGATTTTTTAATAAAACAGTTTAATTCTCTGACAAATAGTTGCATTTCTATAAAAAAAATTTGTATATTTTTTTTAAGTTTCACAAAATATTTCAGTCCTTTTTTAAAAAACAAAATGTAAATTTTAAACAAAGTTATTTTTCAACGAAATAGTTAAATTTTAATCGAAGAAAGATGATATAATTTTTTCTAAAGCAAATCATAAATATACAGTTAAATATAAATAAATAATTAAAAATTCCATGCATATGAATTAAATGTAAACTATTAATTAAATTTCTCTAAGAAAACGATTAACTATAATCCTCGTCCTGGATTTTTTATTTTCTAATATTAAAAAACAATCTATTTTAAAACCCACAACAAAAACTTTTCTAATATCAAAAGTTCCACATTTTTTTGAAACCAAATATCTTAAAATTCTTTCTGAGTCTTTTAAAAGAACTTAAAATTTTGAAACATCGTTGAAAATTGTTATATGTCTTTCATGACCATAATAATGGTTGAGTTTGGCATAAATCCCTTAAAATAAGCTTTATTTTATTCCAAAAACTTCTCTAGACATTCGTTAAAATGCCTTAAGATACAATGAAATCTTTGAAAATCGTGAAATCAATTAAAATATGTATAAATGTTTAAAAAAATAAATGAATATAAATTGGAATGAAAATTTGACAAAAAGCAAGAAAATCAAAAAATTCCGCATCTTTCTAACATTATTCAAATAGAATAATAATAATAATAATAGTAAATTGTTTGAATAATTCATTTTCTTCATTCTAATTAACTATTTATCTCATTTTAATTCAAAATTGGACAAAAAATTAAATTTTTGTTTAAAAACTTATCATTAAAATAATAATAAATTTTTGAAACAATCATTATTATTTATACAATTAAACTATTAACTCCTTATAATTGAAAATTTGACAAAAAGTGGAAATTTTGTGAAAAAACCGCGACTTCATACTTTTAGACAAAAGACATTGCATGAGCGATGAACATTACGCAAAATTGGTACTATTGAAAAAAAAAGAAGTTTTATGGAAATTCTTGAGTAGACTACAGCATAGATTTATAAAATCATTAATAGTTTAAATAAAAGAGAGCTCATAGACATATTTATTATTTTTTAATTATTGTACCTAACTGGAAATATAATACTTATTTTTATTAAAATTTTCTTTGTTCAATTGAATTTACCAAATTCTTAAGATTCTTTTTTGACATTCAAATAATGTATTAAAAATTAAACAAAAATTACAACTGAAATGAATAATCTTTACCTGGAATTATTCAATTTGCAACAATGAATATTAATTTATAATAAAAAAACACGAAATTTCAACTAAAATTGATAATTTTTAGAAAAAATAGGATAGTTTCAGTTTTACTAAGAAATTGATACCCAACCATACAGATGAATTTTCAACTAAAATTGTGAAATATTCCATTGGAATAGTTACATATTCATCTAAAAAAAATTTCAACAAACAAACTTTCCACAAAATAGTTAAATTTTCAGTAATAAAACTTAATTGTCAGCCAAAGAAAATACGAATTTTCAACCAGAAAGGTTGTTTTCCAATTCAAATGATGAATCTGCAACCAAAAAATTCATTTTTAAGGAATATTATTTCGGTCCAGAGAGAGAAAAATTGCAAACAAATTGCTAAATTTTCAAGTAAAAAGATGATTGATCAAACAAGAAGATTAGTTCTATATCATTAATAACGAATTTTCAAAGAAACACATGAATTTTCAACCACAAACTTGAATTTTTAACAAAAAACAATAAATTAAAAAAATTAATTCTAAACAAAAGAAAAAAAGAATTATCAACAAGAAAACGGAATAGTTACATTTTTACTAAAAAATAGATAATTTTCAACCCGATGAATTTCTAACTAAAATGATGAATCTTCAATTGGAATAGTTCAATTTTAAATGAAAAAGATGAGTTTTCAACTAAAACAATGAATCATAAACTGAAACATTTGAATTTTCAACAACAACAAAAATTCATTTTTACTGAAAAAAAGATAAATTGTCAACCAAAAAAAAAAAAAGATGAAGTTTTAAGTTTAAAAAATAAACGTTTAACCATAAAAGAAAGTTTTCAAGCAAAAAAGATCATTTTTCAACCGAAAATTGAATAATTAAATTTTTTAGCTAAAAAATGAATGTTTCACCAGAGATTAATTTTTAACTAAAATTATGGAATATTAAACTGGAATAAAAGTTACATTTTTAGTAAAAAAATTTCAAACAAAAAAGAAAAAAATCTTCAAACAAAGAATTTTCAAACAAAGAAAGAAATTTTGGCCAAAGAATTCCTTTTCGTCCAAAAGAAAAAACAAGTTTTTAATAAAATAGCTCATTTCTTAACCAAAGAAATGAGCTTTGAGTTAAAATTATGAATCTTCAACCAAAAAATATGAATTCTTAACAATAGAGCTTAACTTTCAACCAAATAATTTTTGTTCCAGACTAAAAGGTCAATTTTCAACTAAAATGATAATTATTCAACTGAAATACTATAATTTTTTAACAAAAAGAAGAGCTTTTAAAGAAGGAAATTAACTTTCAAAGCAAAAGAACATTTTTTACCCAAAAAATTGATTTTCGAACAAATTACGTGAATTTTCAAGTTGAATTTTCGATTAAAAAAGAAAAATTTGTAACCAAAAGATTAATTTTTAATCATAAAGATTAATTTTCTACAAAGGGACGACATTTACACAAAGTAAATAAATGTTCAAACAAATAGCTTAATTTTCAAATAAAAAATATCAGTTTTTAAAAGCAAATAGTTCAATTTAAAAAAAAAAGATGAAATTTCGACCAAAAATAGAATAGTTGAATTTTCTATTAAAAATCTAATGCTTGATAAAAAATTGATTTTCTTCTGGATATTTAAATTTTCAGTAAAAAAAAATTATTTTCAACAAAGAAATTACATTTTCCCAAAGAATTTTTTTTTAATTTTAGGATTTTTACACTCCTTTCTGCTAAATCCGAATTATAATTCTTTGAACAAAATTCCTGTTCCATGTAGAAAAATCCGTATTTCAAGTGAAATTATATTTATTTAACAATACTCACTGTCCTAAAATAAAAACGATAATTATTCTCTAAAATTCACTTTTTTAAGGCAGATAAACGAAGAGTAAGCGAATAAAATGTGATAAATCCAGTTTTTGAAGAAAAAAATGAGAAAATGATTGTTTCATCCTAAGAAAAAACAAGTTTCTAATCAAATAACTTAACGTTTAAGCCAGGAAATACATTTTTAATTAAAATGATGAAACTTTAATAAAAAAATAACTTTCAAAAAAAGAGTTTATTTTTCAAGCATGTATATTTATTTATAACGTAAAAGATGAATTTTCAACTAAAACGATTAATATTCAACTAGAATACTTGAATTTTTAACCGAAAAGAAGAATTTTCAAACAAGGAGATTATTTTTTTTTAAATCAAACATTTTCTAACAAAAAGGTCAATTTTCTAAACTAAATACGTGAATTTTTAATAATATAAATGAATTTTTAATTTAAAAAGACAAATTGACATCCAAATTGTTCAATCTTGAACTCGAAAAGGTCAATTTTCTACCAAAAGTGAAACGGACAAATTTACAGTTGAAAAAATTAACTTTCAACCAAACTGATGAATTTTCAACTAAGGTGATGAATCTTCAAGTAGAATTGTTGAACTTGATACCTACTAAAAAAATGTATTCTCAACCAATAAGATTAATTATCTACAAAAAAAATTTTTCCAAAAATAGCATGAACTAAAAAAAAGGAGTTAAATTTTTAAATAGAACATATAAATTTTCAACGAAGTAGTTGAATTTTCGTCCAAAAAGGATACATTCTAAACCCAAAATAGAATACTTGAATTTTTCGTTAAAAATCAAATTATTAAGCAAGAAAAAATCGGATTTACAGAAAAATAGTAATTTTCTACTGGAAAAGTTAAGTTTTTAGTTGAAAAAATGATTTTCAAGAAAGTAGTTAAAATTTTCAAAAAGAGATGAAATTTCAATTGAAGTTATGACTCTTCAAAAAAAAAATTATAAAAAAAGAACTATTGAAAAACTACTTCAAGTATGAATCTATAACCAGAATAATTAAATTTTTACAAAAATATGCATTTTCAACCAAGAAGTTTAATTTCTACAAAATAATATGAACTTTTAACTAACAAGGATCACTTTTTAACTAAATATTGAATAATTAAGTTTTTAGTGAAAAGATGAATGCTTAACCACAGAGATAAATTTTTATCTAAAATTATGGAATTTTTAACTGGAATAATAGTTACATTTTCAGTACAAAAAAAATTTCAACCCAAAAAGATTCAAAGAGAAAACCTGTTTTCCATCAAATATCTCATATTTCTACCTAAAAAATGAATTTTTTAAAATAAAATGATAAATTTTCAACAAAAAAAATTAATTCTTAACAAAAGAGTTAAACTTTTAAACAAATAATTTTATTTCCAACTTAAGAAATTAATTTTCACCGAAATTATAAATAATATTGAACGAACTGAATACTTGAATTTTTAACCCAAAAGAAGAATGTTTAAACAGGAATATTAACTTGTAAAGAAAAATATTATTTCGTACACAAAAAAAATCGATTATAACCAAATATGTGAATTTTTAACAAAATAGTTAAATTTTCAATGAAAAAAGACAAATTTTCATCTAAAATGGTAAATTTTTAACTAAAATAATTAACCTTCAACTGGAATGGTTGAATTTTAAACCAAAAAGATGAAGTTTCAACCATAAAAATTTAAATAGATTAAACTGAGATAATCTAAAAAATCTTCAAGTGTCGATTAAGTAGAAATCACTTTTATAAATTAGAATTAAATTATCGGTTTTTAAATTCAATTCTAGGTAATTTATCATTTTTTTCTCGGTCAAGTCGCACCCTGCTTGTAATTAAATATTTAAATTGATAATTTTTTCAGACATGAGTGTTATTTTTTTTTATTTTTATGACTTTTTTTGGCAAAAAACAGGAAACGCAGAAAAAATATGGAAAAGAATGTGAATACTGAGTGAATTTTCCTTGCCTGTAGAGCATAATAGAACCGTCTTCGAATCCAACAGCCATCAGTGTGAGACTGAAATGAACGCACAAGGAGCTTGCTGGAACGGCTCGATAACTTGGAATTGCTCTGCTAATTCTAACACAAGTTGGCAATCCTTGTTTATCTTTTTTCGCTAAATTCCATACTTTTATCGTTGGATTACAGCCAGGCTCGTCTTCCTAGATATTAAAATAATTTTAGCAAATTAAAAACTTTTAGAGAATTTTTTAATAGGGAGCATCCAAATTACGTAATACTTTAAGGGGGGGGGGCTACCGTCACAAAGTGTTAAATTAAATATACATCCGTTTTGAGATATTAGAGACCAACATTATACACAAAAATTTAATTGTTGAATTCTTAACCAATTAGTTAAATTTTCAAGCCAAGAAGATAAACTTTTCAGAACACAGTTAAATTTTCATGCCGAAAAGATGAATATTCGAAAAAAAAATTTATTTTAAGACAAGAAGATTAATTTTCTACCAAAAATCGAATATTTAACACAATACATGACTTTAAAAAAAATTGTGAACCAAAAAATGAATAGTTAAATTTTCTCTTATAGAAATTATTCTTAAACCGAACAGATGAAATTTAAAACTTAAATGATGGAATATTCAATCGAAATAGTTACAGTTACATTTTCAATTTGAGAAAAAAGATATAATTTTCAACCAAAGAGAAAACTAATGTTCAACAAAATAGTTACATTTTCAAACAGTTATACTACAATGATGAATTTTTAACAGGAATAGTTGAATGTTAAACCAAAAAGATGATTTTTTAACGAAAATTATGAATCTTCAATTGTAATAGTTTTTAACCAAAAATATTAATTTTTATCTAAAATTATGAATCTGCAACTAGAATAATTAAATTTTCAACAAAATGATGAATATTTAACCAAGTAAGTTAATTTATACAAAAAAAGAGAATTTTAAACTAACGAAGATAATTTTTGAACCAAAAGTTGAAGAAATAAATCTGTAGTTAAAAAAAAGGCCAACAAAAAGATCGATTTTTAACTAAAATTAAGAAATATTCAACTGAAATAGATACATTTTCATTTTTTAAAAACCGATTTTCAACAAAATAGTGTAATAAAATAATCTAAAATATTTCAAATCCTTTGAAGATCTACAAAAAACCTCACTTCTCGTGAAAAAATTCTTTAAAATTCACTAAAATTGTTCAAATCCTCGTAAATCTTACACAATTCCTCTGAAAGCTTTTGAAATATTTAAAAATCTTATAGAAAACTTTGTATCCTATTAAAAATTTCTCGGAATCTTTACAAATACTTTGAAATATTTCAAAAGAATTAGTGACAGTTCAAAAATAGGTATAGATATGAATTGAATTGTTATTAACCCATGAGTTAATTTATTGAATGAAAAGTGGTTAATGTAATTTTCTCATTGAAAAAAGCGACTAAAAATTAATTTGAGAAAAAAAGTAATTAATAGTGACTGTGTGGAAGCCCTAATTTTTTTTACAGTTACTACTTACAGAAATTCCGCTATTTTTTCTATTTTTTTTTTTGTCAACACACCTGAACCTTGGAAGATTTGATCTTGCGACAAATTTTTTAAAAGTTCCATTATGACCTGCAAATAGGGAACCATATGGACCAAATATTGAAAATAAAGAATCTTAAGGGACAACAATTTCATTGATTTTTAAAAAATTTCACAAATTTAACAAATGCTACTAAATTTTTCCGAATATTTCACAAAGATTTCAAAAATTTCAAATAGATTTAAATGATTCCACAAAGAATTTAATAATTTCCCAAAGATTTTGAATTTTTTTAAAGGTTTTGCAAAGATTTCCGATAGATTAAAAAGATTTAAATGATTTTCGAAAGATTTTACAAAGACTTCAGTTATTTCACAAAGATTGCATAAACATTTCAAAAATTTCCCAAAGATTTCACAAAGGTTTCAAATATTTCACAAATTTCACAAATATTACAAAATAATTCAAAAATATTTCAAATATCTTTAAAAGATTTCCGAAGATATCAGAGAAATTTCAATTATTTCACAAAACTTTCATATAGATTTGAAAGAGTGCACAACGATTTAAATGATTTCACAAAAATTTCAATAATTTAAAATAATATTTCAAAAATGTTATTTAATTTTCTAAAGATTTCAAATATTTTGCAAAGATTTTAGATATATTTCAAAATCTACAGAAAAATTTCAATGATTTCACAAATATTACCAATTTTTTGAAATAATTTGAAAAGATTTCCAAAACTATTAACAAGATTGTCATGATTTCCAAAGGGTTTCACAAATATTTCAATAATTTCACAAATATCATCATATATTTCAAAAATATTTATAATATTTCATCAATATTCCAATTATTTCACAAAAATTGCATACAGATTTCCAAGAGTGCAAAATGATTTCTCAAAGATTTTATTATTTTACAAATATTATCAAATAATTCAAAAATATTTCAAATATGTAGAAAAAATTTCCAAAAATATCATAAAAATTGCAATTATTTCCTTAGGACTTCAATGAATTCTCAAAGAATTCAATAATTTGACAAATATCACCAAATATTTTGAAAGGATTTCAAAAGATATCAAACAAATTTCAATGATTTTCTAAGGATTTCAAAGATTTCAGACAGATTAAAACGATTTCAATTATTACACGGAAATTTCAAAAAGACTTCAAAGAGTGAACAAAGATTTCAATAATTTTTCAAAGATTTCAATAATTTCACAAATATTTCAAATATTTTAAAAAGATTTCCAAAAATATCAGACAGATTTGAATGATTTTCCAAGAATTTCAAATATTTCACACAGATTTCAAGATTTCACAGATATTTCATTGATTTCCCAAAGATATTGAATTATTTTGAAAAGATTTCAGATATATTTAAAAAACACAAAAATTTCTTATAGATTTCCAGGAGTGCCCAGAGATTACACAAATATTTAATAAATTTCACAAATATCATCAACTATTTCAAAAGGTTTCATAAATATTTCGAATATTTCGTAAAGATTTTAGACTGATTTCCAAAAGTGCATAAATATTTCAATGATTTCTCAAAGATTTTAATAATTTCACAAATATCACCGAATACTTTTAAAAGATTTCGACGATTTTCTAAATATTGTAAAGATTTCAGATAGACTAAAACGATTTAAATTATTTCACAAAAAATTCAAAGATTTCTTAAAGATTTCAATAATTTCAAATATTTCAAAAATATTTCCAACAAGATCGGAAAGATTTGAATAATTTCCTAAGAATTTCAAACACTTCAATTATTTCACACATATTATAAAAGAATTTAAGAATATTTGAAATATTTCGCAGATTAAAAAAAATTAATGATTTCAAGAGTCTCACAAATATTTCAAAACTTTTAAAAAGATTTCCATAAAGATCAGAAAGATTTTAACGATTTCCTAAGAATTTCAACGATTTCGGATAGATTTATAAGATTTCGCAAAGATTTCAATTATAATACAAAAAATTTATATAGATTTCCAAGAGTACACAAAGATTTCGCAAATATTTTAATAATTTTACAAATATTATCAAAGAATTTTAATATATTTCAAATATTTAGAAAATATTTCCAACGATATCAGAAACATTACAATGATTTACTAAATTTTCTCAAAATAATTTCCAAAATATCATCAAATAATGTATTATTTTCCCAAAAGGGTTAGATAGATTTGAAAAACTACACAATAATTTCATTGATTTCAATAACTTCCTAAAGATTTCAGAAAAATTTCACAAATATTATCAAATAATTCAAAAATATTTGAAATATTTTGAAAATATTTCCGAGTATATCAGAAAAATTTCAATTATTACACAAAAATTTCAATAATTTAAAAAAATATTTCAAAAATGTTTAAATTATTTTCTAAAGATTTCGAATATATTACAATGATTTTAGATAGATTTCAAAAACTACACAAACATTTCAATAATTTCACAAATATCACCAAATATTTTGAAAAGATTTCCAAAGATATCAAAAATATTTCGATGATTTTCTAAAGACTGCAAAGATTTCGGAATGATTAAAAGATTTGAACTATTTCACAAAAATTTCAAAAAGATTTCAAAAATTTCTAAAAAATTTCAATAATTTCGAAAAGATTTCCAAAAACATCAGAAAAATTTGATCGATTTACAAAGATTTTCATAAATATTTCAATAATTTCACAAATATCACCAAATATTTTGAAAAGTTTTTTAAATATATCAAAAAGATTTCGATGATTTTCTAAAGATTGCAAAGATTTTGGATTGATTAAAACGATTTAAATTGTTGCACAAAAATATCAAAAAGATTTCAAAGAATGCACAAAGATTTCTCAAAGTTTTCAACAATTTTAAATATTTCGCAAAGACTTCCAAAAATATCAGAAAGATTTGAATGATTTCCTAAGAATTTCAAACACTTAAATTATTCCACACATATTATAAAATAATTTTAGAATATTTTAAATATTTCGCAGATTCAAAAAAAAAATCAAATGATTTCAAGAATTTAAAAGACTTCGGATAGATTTTAAAGGTTTAAAATATTTCACAAATATTATAAAAGATATTCAGAATATTTTAAATATTTCGCAAAGATTTAAAAAAAAATTTAACGTTTTCAATAATTTCACAACGATTACCAAATATTTCCCTGGTCGATTTGGGAGGGGAGAGTACAAAAACACTGAAAATATCGTCACGTAAAATTTGGATGCTCCCATAAAGTAATATTTTTATACTGACGCCAATTGTGAAAAGAAAAGTGGAATTTTGAACTTGCTGAGCGAGGGATAAAGAAGTTTCGTAGGCTCGAAAAGTTAAAATTTCATAGGTTCTGTTGACCAAGTGAATATTTCCGAGACTGTCTCCGAAAACCAAATGTCCATTTCCACTCGTTGCTGCAGTTACTCGAGAAGTCTGTTTGTAAAACAAAGTTTTTAGAAAAAATGTTCATTAATTAATTAAATTAATTAAAAATTGATAAAAGCAATTCAATTTTACAGGATTAGAAAATAAAAACATCCTTGTGACAGGAGCAGAAGCTTGCTTTAAGTAATCACCCAACTTTAGAAACCGAAATTACTCATTAACTCAGAAAACAAATTCCCAATCTTAAAATAATTTACTAATTTCATAATTATATTTTTTTAAAGCCTAAAATGAACAATAATGCCTATTTTATAAAGAAAAAGAATCATCTCGACAGTAAAGAAATAAAATAAATTCCTGGAAATAAATGTTATTTTCATTAAAGAGTGTAATATAAAAGTGACAGTAGATTTTAATTTACTTACCCCGAGTGTTTCTGCTATTTTTCCAGAATCCACTTCTTTTTTGAGATCAAAAAAGTTGAATCGGCGCCACTGAAATGCAATTTTCGAGGTTAGGATTCATAAAAATAACTCCTGTTTGCAAGTGACTAAAATAATCAAAAAAGTAATTACTAACCTCTAAGAACGCCATTTTATATTATCGTTTCACTTTTCCTTCATAGGGGATTATTCAAGTTTTAAACAATTAAATGAGTAGTTTTCGATGCTTAGTTTGACAGTTGCGGGTTAGGTGAGAGATACTTGATTTTCTGTCATTTTCTGTCCCGGCAAGTGGCGATTCTAGCGGGTAATTCAGTTACTAAATTTAAATTTATGGGCGGTCGGTAAGATAAAGTGGTCCGAGTTCTGCAAAAATTCAAACTTAATTTATGAAAATAGTGTCAGTTATTCAGCTTAAAAGGAAAAAATTTAATATTTTATGTACGGTCACTTATTCTTGCATTGTTCTGTTCAATGAAAGGGCGTTTCAAAGTACGTATTTCCAAAAATTTTCCATTTTTTTTAAACTAAAACAAAAAACAACCATATTTTAAAAGTAAATAATCAACCGTTTTTGAGAAAAATCTATTTTGTTATTGAATTCAACTATTTTTGATTAAAATTTTATATAGTTTTATATATAGTTGTATATAGTTCGAAC
Source organism: Druon quercuslanigerum (assembly GCA_010014905.2). Classification (NCBI taxonomy): domain Eukaryota; kingdom Metazoa; phylum Arthropoda; class Insecta; order Hymenoptera; family Cynipidae; genus Druon; species Druon quercuslanigerum. The sequence goes on along the minus strand of JAAAKG020136136.1, from coordinate 669 downwards.
TCGAACCATATGGATGGAAATTCATGTATCTCATTAAAAATTCGTCTCTTTTGTTTGAAAATTAATCTTGATGCTTAAAAATTCATTTTTTTTTTGGTTGAAAAAATATTTTTTGGTTAATAATTTAACTAATTTAACAAAAATTCGTTTTTATTTTCTTCTTGTTTGCAAATTCATTTATTTTGGTTAAAAATTAATTTCTTTCGTTACAAGCTTAAATGTATCGTTAAAAATTAATTTTTTATTTGAAAACTTGAAAAATTATTTTTTGTCGTTGTTGAAAATAAATTTTCGAACTTAAAAATTGAGTATTTTATGTAAAATTCGTCTTTTTTGATAAAATTCAACTGTTTTTTTATTTTATATTAAAATATTTTTTAGTCGAAGTATCAACTATTCAATTTTTCGTTGATAAATTTATTACTTTACTTGAAAATTCATCTCTATAGCTCAAATGCAACTATTGTATTGAAACATTCGCTATTGTTTGGTTAATAATTAATTTTTTAAGCAGAAAATTTAACTATCCCATTTTTTTATTAAAAATGTTCTATTCTTTAGTTGAAAATTCACTTCTCCTGTTGCAATTGTATGTATTGTTAAAAAATAAATTTTTTTACCTATGTTTATTTTTTGTTTTATTATTTATTATTATTTTTATTTTATTTT
>JAAAKG020136135.1:0-13298 GCA_010014905.2 Druon quercuslanigerum | reverse complement strand
ATTAAATAATTATTTAATAATTAATTATTTTTTTCAACTGAAAATGTAAATATAATATTTTGGCTTTCAAATTGGATTAATTAGTTGAAATTCGACTTTTAAATTAAAAATTAAAAATTTTGGATGATATTTTGTTCGTTACTGCATGTAAAATCTTTCTTGAGTTCATTAAACAATTTTGGTTGCAAATTAATTATTTTTAAACTGGAAACGTAATTATTTTATTTTAAACTGGAAAGGTGATTTTTTTTAGTTGAAAATTCATAGTTTTTTGTTTAAAATTGTTACTGCAAGTGCAAATATTTTCTCGAAAATTATTTTGAAACATTTTTTCATCTAAAAATTTAAATATTCTGTGTTGGTTCTTTACTTTAAAATTAAACTGTTCTATTTCTTGTATCAAAATTTATCTTTTTTTATACAAACTTAATTTTCTTGGTTTTAATTTTAACTCTTTTGTTAAAAATTTAAATATATCATTTTTATTTATTTTAAGTGGTTAATAATTAGTTTTTTCATGATTGACAATTCGATTTTTTTATTGAAAATGCCTTTTTTAAACTGGAAATTTAAATATTCTATCTTGACTGAAAATGTATCTTTTTAGTTGAAAAGTCATTTACTTTGTTGAAAAATCGCATTTTTTAGTAAAAAATTCATCTATTAGGTCGAACACTCAACTATTTAGTTAAAAATTAATTTTTTTGGTTCAGGGTTCTTCATCTTAGTGAAAAATTAATTTCTTTCGTTAAAAATTTAACTATTATGAAGAAATTTTTTTATTAGTTTAATATTAATTTTTTCAACTGAAAATGTAAATATAATATTTTGGTTTAAAAATTCGTTTAATTAGTTGAAATTCGACTTTTTGGCTTAAAAATGAAATTTTTTGGATATTTTCTCCTTCACTGTATGTAAAATCTTTCTTGAGCTCAATAAACAATTTTTGTAAAGAATTAATTATTTTTTAACTGGAAATGTAATTATTCTATTTTTAACTGGAAAGGTGATTTTTCTTTAGTTGAAAATTTATGTATTTATTTGCAAAAATATCTTTTTTGGATAAAAATTACATTATTTTGGTATACAAATTCGTATTTTTTTGTTGAAAATTCGCCTTTTTGGGTTAAATTCAAATCTTAAATTTTTCTTTACGAACTCATAGTTTTTTGTTTAAAATTGTTACTGGAAGTGCAAATATTTTCTCGAAAATTATTTTAAAAAATTTTTTCCACTTAAAATTTAAGTATTCCTTGTTTGTTCTTCAATTGAAAATGAAACTGTTCTATTTCTTGTGCCAAAATTCCTCTTCTTTATACAAGTTTAATTTTTCTTGGTTTTAATTTTGACTCTTTTGTTAAAAATTTAAATATATCATTTTTATTTATTTTATGTGGTTAATAATTAGTTTTTGTTATTATTGACAATTCGATTTTTTTGATTGAAAATGCATTTTTTTAACTGGAAATTTAACTATTATATTTTGACTGAAAATGTATCTTTTTATTTGAAAAGTCATTTACTTTGTTGAAAATTCGCCTTTTTTGGTTAAATTCAAATCTTACATTTTTCTTTATAAACGCATAGTTTTGTATTTAAATTTTTTACTACAATTCCAAATATTTTGTCGAAAATTATTTTTTAAAATTTTTTCGACTAAAAATTTAAATATTTTGTGTTTGTTTTTTAATTGAAAATTAAACTGTTCTATTTCTTGTGCCAAAATTCATCTTTTTTTACAAATTTAATTTTTCTTTGTTTAAATTTTAATTCTTTTGTTAAAAATTTAATTATTTATTTCAAACCTAAAATCTAATTCTATTTTTAACTGAAAAGATGATTTTTCTTTAGTTGAAAATTCATGAATTCAGTTGCAAAAATATCTTTTTTGAATAAAAATTCAATTATTTTGGTATAAAAATTTGTATTTTATTGTTGAAGGTGTAACTTTTGGAAAAAATAAATATTTTCGGGTTCTTTGCAGAAAATTCGTCTATTTTCAATTGAAAAGTAAAATAGTTTTTGGTGGAAATATTAAATATTTAACTTTTTGTTTTGAGTTCATTTTCTTGTCGAACATTAATCACTTAAATTGAAAATTTAACCATTTTGTTTAAAATTCCTTTTTTCTATGTCAAAAATTAATTGTTTTATCTGAAAATTTAATTCTTCTGTTTTTTGTTCAAAATTTATATTTTGAGTTACAAACTCAACCAAATTTTTTTTGCTTTAACATTATTGATCTTCTAGGTGTAAGTTTTTTTTTGAATTTCGATAACTTAAAGAAAAATTTAGAATGTTTAAGGAAAAGTCAGGAAATTTCGAAATTGAGATTTCGTAGCAACACTGAATCCTTTACCATGTTGACGCATTTTTTATTATTATATTATGAGCGTATTATAAATGAGAATATATAAATTTTAGAACAGTCTCCCCACGTGTAGAGCTTCGCGAAGTCATGACTGATAATCCTATAAAAAGATCCATACTTTTTACACTAATCACATCCACTAACTAAAGCAATTTCTAAAATAATTCCAAGTTTTGTATTTAAATAATAATATAATAGTTTTGAGCTTGAAAATTGATTCGTTTTAGGATACAAAAATTGTTTTGTCTTCGAGAAAGGATGAACGATTTCAAAATTCCAATTTCGTTCCACTTTGCCCCGCACTTTCTTTGTCTCTTATTTTCCATTCAACCCGGTTGTTATCCAGCGAAGAGTTAACAAGGATCTCATGGTGTTTTCCTTGTGTCGCTTAAAGTGGCTGCTGACCTAGTTTCCACTTCACCCTATAAAGGTGCAAGCTGCGAAGGTGTAAAGGACCCCAACTAGTAAGAGGAGAGCCTTTAATCCGCGAAGAAATGGAGTTACTAAAGAACCAGTTATATATTACGAGCTATTCATGGCGATTTTACACCCTGCCGTTGACCCTTTCAAGTCTCGCATTTCCCCAGCTCATTGACTTTTACTGCTCGAAAATAATAAAAGTCTAGGCAAAATTAGCCATTCATATCCGTTTACATTTCTAGCATAATAGAAGTTATTGTTTCAAGTAATAAAGTCACTTTCAGAAAAACTGTAATTAATATAATAATGTGGAAAATGTGCACTAGCGGTAAATTAATTTTCATTTTATGACATCTAAATGGCTGCGTACCCAGAGGCAGACCGAGGAATGAATTATTTAAATGTGTAAATGAGACCCTAATTTGAAGAGATATAAAAAAGTTATAGAAACAAAAGTGACGACTTTGTGGATATCTTCACCTGGGGTGATTGCTAGAGGGTTTGATCAGCATCGAATTAACAAATCAGATTTTTGAAAATTTCAGATACGTAAAATAAAAATTTCATAGAAAAAAGTTCATCGTCAAATAAACAACCAACGAAAAATGTTTAGCTGATATTTCAACCAAAGAATATTAATTTCGACCAGTTGTATTGTTAAACAAAAAAAATTTGTTTGGTAAAAGAGACGAATTTTCTACAAAGCGTTTTAATTTTTTTATCCGCAAAATACAAATTTTCAGCAAAATTGATATTTTTCAATAAAAATTTTAATGTGTACAGATTATTAATTTTCAACCAAACAGTCGAATTTTTAACCAAAAAAGATGAAATTTCTACAAAAAGAAAACAAATTTAAACAAAAAATATAAATTTCCAACTATAATGATGGATCTTCAACAAAAAATGAATTTTTTAATAAAATACTTGAATCGCCTACTACGGCGGATTATTTATTTTGAACCAAAAAGTGGCATTTTTAACAACAACAAAAATTAAATTTATACCAGAAATGGGATGAATTTTCAACGATAATTAATTATGAATCTTCATAAAAAAAATAACTTTCTAACAAATAGTTTAAATGTTAACCAAATAGTGGAATTTTTAACCAAAAAATGTGAATTCCACAAAAAAAAATGTAATCGTTGATAGTTCAGTTGAAAAATTTATTTATTTTAAATGAAAAACAGCTGAATTCATTAAAAAAAGACAACTCTTCAACAAAATAATTGAATCCTCAACGAGTACAGATTATTAATTTTCAACCAAACAGTCGAATTTTTAACAAAAAAAAAAAATGAAATTTCTACAAAAAAAAAACAAACAAATTGCAACCAAAAATATAAATTTCCAACTATAATGATGGATTTTCAAAAAAAAATTAATTTTTTAATAAAATAGTTGAATCGTGCCATTTTTAACAACAACAAAAATTAAATTTCTACCAAAAAGGGGATGAATTTTCAACGAGGATGAATTATGAATCTTCACAACAAAATTAACTTTCTAACAAATAGTTTAAATATTAACCAAATAGTGGAATTTTTTACCAAAAAATCTGAATGCCACAAGAAAATGTAATAGTTGATAGTTCAGTTGAAAAATACATTTATTTTAAATAAAAAACAGTTGAAATTATAAAAAAAGACAAATTTTCAATCAAGAAATTTAATTTCCTATTAAAAAAGATGAATTTTGAACTAAAATAATGAATTTTCGACCAACAAAATTACTTTTTCATCAAGTTGTGCAATGTTTAAATAAATATTTGAATTTTTAACCAAAGAGAGGAGTTCTCAACGAAAAATGTAATCTCTGCAGGTATTATATTTTTATTTTAAATAAACAAAGGTTGAATTTAACTAAAAAAGACAAATCTTTAACAAAAAAGGTAATTTTGAACCAAAAGTTTGAAACCCTAACCAAAAAGTTGAATTTTAATCAATAAAATTAATTTTCTATTAAAAAAGGTGAATTAGGAACTAAAATTATAAATCTTCAACCAAAAAAATTATTTTTGAATAAAGTTGTTGAACGTTTAATAAACTAATTGAATTTTTAACCAAAGAGAGGAGTTCTCAGCAAAAAATGTAATATCTGCAGCTATTACATTTTAATTATAAATTAACAAGCGTTGAATTAAACAAGCAAAGTTGATTGTCGAACAAATTAGTTGAAGCCTCTAGAAAAAATTATTTTTTAATGCAGAAAAAAACAGTTGTTAGTAAAATTTAATCTGTGAGGAAAAATAATTTTTAATAAAATAAAAAATTCGAATAACTGTATTGGTTTATTTTTTATTAAGGTTTTATCAATATAATTTCCCAAGGATTCTTGAAAAAATTCAAAAAGATTTTTGAATATTTGAGATCAGTCGGAAAAGTATCAAAAACATTTTCAAAAATGTTTTTTATTTTACAGAATTTTACTAAATTTTAGAAAAAATTAGTGTGACTTTAAAAGGTATTGAGGTCTTGTAGAAATTTTGAAGAAGTTTCTAAATATTTTATAAATTTTCTGAAATATATTTTTTACTGAATCGAATTATTTACAAAATGTTGAAAAATCCTTTCAAAATAATCAATTTGTCTAAAAATCTTCCAGAACATTTGTTGAGAATTTATGAAATCTTTAAAAATTCTTAAAAATATTTTTAAATAATCGTTAGATATCAATTTTAAAACATAAAATATTAAAATATAATTTGAAATTCTCTCAGGAATCTCAAAAAAAATTTTGTTGTCTCTGGAAACTTTTCAAAATGCTTCAAAAGCTTCTTTTTCAGTCGAGGATTCAATTTCGAGGATCACATAGCACCCTGATAAAGAATTGACTGCATTGTACAATATGGGATACTCAAAATTGTAGAAATTAAAACTTAAAAACTGTACAAAATTGAATCTTGAGAAGAAAACCCTCCATAGCAACTGCTAGATATTTTTGTTTAATTCAGGAAAAAAGTGGGTCAATTCGTTGCAAAAAAATAAATAAATTTCCGAGTGAAGTTTAATAGGATGCTCAGATGTTGACTAGAGTAGGATCAAGTGATGATAGTGATAACATAATCCAAAGCAGTTATCTTCATTAAAAAATGTTGTACTTTAATATTCTAATTTTGAGAAAAGAAAATTTTATTTCGAGAACATATAAATTAGCTGAAGCAAAAATGATCCGACTGTTTTTCTGTTTAAAGTCCATTAGGTACGTTACTTCGGATTTTCTCAAAAAGTTCCACTTTAGGTGTTATATGTTATGCTGAATCATGACAATTAATTCAATAAGTTGTCCAGGTGCTGAATAGGGTAGTATCAAGTGATGATGATGATGATAATTAAATAATCAAAATAGTGTCGATTACTGGTCAATGTCCAGGTCTGCATGCATTTTTCTGCACAGAAAAACACTAATCCTCTATAGTACACTCATTAGGTATTGTCTTGAGTTGCAATAAAACATTGAATTATTCTCACTTTGAGAAAAGAAAATCTTATTTCGAGAACATAACAAATCAGCTGAAGCAAAAATGATCCGGCTGTTTTTCTATTTGATGTCATTTAGGTATGTCATTCCGGATATTGTCAAAAAGTTCCACTGCAGGTGTTATGTTATGCTGAATCATGAAAATGGATTTAAGATGATGTCCAGGTGTTGTTGAATAGAGTAGTATCAAGTGATGATGATAATTAAATAATCAAAACAGTGTTGATTACTGGTCAGTTTCCAAGTCTGGATGCATCTTTCTGCACAGAAAAACGCTAATCCTCTATAGTATACTGATTTGGTTTTGTTTTGAGTTGCAACAAAATTGAGATACCTGAGAATGAGAATGCGTTGAGAATGAGAATGAGGTATGTTTGTGTAATAATTTTACCCTTGAACTATTTTCACTTTGAGAAAAGAAAATCTGATTTCGAGAAGATAAAAAATTAGCTGAAACAAAAATGATCCGAATGCTTTTCTATTCGATGTCCATTAGGTATGTCATTTCGGATGTTGTCAAAACGTTCCACTTTAGGTGTTATGTTATTCTGAATCATGAAAATGGATTTAAAAATATGTCCAGATATTGAAAAGAGCAGTATCAAGTGATCATGCTGATTACATAATCAAAACAGTGTTGATTATTGTTCGGTGTCCAGATATTCATGCATCTTACTTTCTGATAAAGTCCATTAGGTAGCCCATTTCGGATGTTGTCAAAAAGTTGCACGTATACCGAATCATGAAAATGAGTTCAAGAAGATGTTCAGGTGTTTACTAGGGCAGTGTCAAATGATGATTAAATAATCAAAACAGTGTTGATTACCTAATCATCATCACTTTTTGTGGTTTTAGAGAAGTAAAAGTAAAGGAAAAGGTTTAAGAAAATCTGAAAAAGGATTTCATGAGGAATCCAATTATCCAGTTATTATTCTCATGTCTTCAATTGTTTCCACTGGTCAGCAACCTATAGCATCAAATATTATCCAATAAATTATGTTTGCATACCACAAAACATAAATTTCTCTAAGACAATAAAAGCTAACACAATCGCGATCCGAAATAAAGACAAATTATCCTTGTCTGTGGGAAGATCGTTTTAATGAAAATAAATCGTGACGATACCTCGAGCATAAATCTTCTCCTGGAAACAATTGAAGCGCTGGTAATACAATCGCCAGACTCTTGAGGAAGATAAGAGCACCGCTATTTCAGCAATACGTATCATGTGTTTCAATGTAGACACTGCTTCATAGTCCGGGGTAATGAGGGTCTTTCTATCCCTCCTATCATCTCTCCTCTCTTCTCCACTCCTCTCCACTGATCTTCACCATTATCACCTTCTTCATTCTCCACTAGAACCTCATACATATCATATCAAGTCAGCACAATTGCACACAGTGATTTCATATAATTGAGGATTCGGATGCACTGTTCCGGTGTGAATTGTCAATTACTCGTTGGTACTTGGAGTGTGAGTAAATTGCTGGTAAATCACTGCTCTTGGAGTCGTTGAACCGGGTTGCATCTTGGACCTCTTCGTTTAACGATGCAACCATATTTACCGTTAGAGGTGAGCCTCGCTTAATTTTTGGCGATTCACCTCAAAGGTCATTCCAGTTGTTAATGAGAGGGCAGAAAATATGGTATGAATACAGGATGACATTTGGTTGATCAGGGCTTTTTAAGTAGTCTATAAATTCATTCGAAATTGCTGCTGCAATCAGAAAAAGGTATTTTTATTGCACCCAAGAAAAAACGTGAAGGGCTCAAAGTTATATTCTTTACAAAAAATTAGCAGACGTTACTCTCTTTAGTTGATATCCCTCTTTCTCTCTGATTTCCCGAAACATCCCCTTTCCCCAGTTTCTTTGTTTTTTTTTCGAATAGGAAAATCCAACTATTTTTGGCTGAAACTTAATTCTTTTTTTAATTAGAAAGTCAAATTATATTTTTCGTTAATAATTCATCTCTTTTGTTTTAGCATTATCATATTTGGTTTAAAGTGTATAATTATAATTATTTTGTTTAAAAGTCACCTTCTTTGGACAAAAATTCAACTACTTGGTTGAAAGTTGAACTATTTTCTAAAAAATTAATTTTATTGGTTAAAGATAATATTTTGTTAAATATTTGTTTGATTTTTCTAATTAATTTTCTTGAATGAAAATTGAGCCATTCCACTTTTTCCTGAAAATTGAACTATTTCTTTTTTGGTGAAACGTTGATCGTTTTTTTGAAAAGTCAACTATTTACTTGAAATTTCATGTGTCTGGTTGAACATTCGTATTTTTGGATAGAAAATAATCTTCTTAGTTACAAATTCTACTCCTTACTTGAAAGTTTAACTTTTTTGAAAATTACTTTTGATAATGAACCTTTTTGTTGAAAATTGATGCTGTTTTGTAGAAAATTCTTCTTTTTGTCTTGAAAATTCAACTTTTTTTATTTCAGATTTGCTTGTTTAGATTGATATTTGAACTTTTTTCTTTGAAAATTCATCTGTCTTCTATAAAAACTAACTATTTTGAAGAAAGTTTGCCTTTTTGAATTAAAAAATTAGATGTTAAAAATTAAATAATCAAATTTCCTTGAAAATTCGTCTTTTTGGTTTAAAAACTAATCTACTTTGGTAAAAGTTTAATCTGTCTTGGTGAAAATGAAACTGTGTGGTTAAAAAACAAGTTGTTTTGGTTAAGGATTTCACATTTTTGTGTAGAAAATGTTGCTATTCGAATTCATCTTATATTATTGAAAATCTATTTTTGTAAAAGTGGAAAATTTATGATTTTTAAGAACATTTATTTTTTTGGCTAAAAATGTATTTAATGCTTTGGAAACTAATCTTTCAAACAAGAAAATCAACTATTTTGTTAAAAATCGATTTTTTTTTTTGAAAATTCAACAATTTTGTTAAAAAGTAATCTTTTTAGTCGGCAATTTAATTGTTTGAACTTCGTCTTTTTGGATCGATAATTTTTTTTGTTCATTTAAAAATTCATCTATTGACACACTTGATGGAAAATACAACTTATTTTGGATTATGATTAATCTTTTTTGTTTAAAAATTTAATTATTTGGGCTAAAATTAAATTTTTGTTCTTTAAAATTACACTATTTTATTAAAAGTGCATATTTTGTTGTTAAAAATTACACTATTTTGTTAAAAATTTATATTTTGTTGTTAAATATTCAACTACTTTGTTGAAAATTTGATTATTTTATTGAAAAATACACAATTTTGTTGAAACTTCCTCTATTTTCTTTCAAATTTCAACTATTTGTTTGTAAACACAACTATTTATTTGATAATTATTTTTTTTATAAATTCATTTATTTGGTTAAATATTTCATTTTTTTATTGAAATATATACTATTTTGTTAAAAAGTTATTTTTTTGTTAAAAATTCCACCATTATGTTGAAAATTGATATTTGTAGTTTAAAATTGAACTGGTTTTAGTTAAATTTTAAACATTTTTATTTGTGAATTCAAGAATTTGGTTAAAAATTTATCTTTGTCCGTTACAAATTTAACTTTTTTATCGAAAGTTTAACTATATTGTTGAAAATTCGTTTTTTGGATAAAAAATGCACATTGTTTGGTAGAAATATTCGTGGTTTAAAATTGATTTTTGTTCGTTAAAAATTCAACAATTGGTAAAGTCAACAATGGGTTAAAAATGCAACTGTTTTGATTAAAATTTAATTTTATTGTTTGATAATTCGTTTTTGTAGGTCGAAGATTCAAGCGTGTGGTTAAAAATTCAACCATTTTGTAGAATATTTAATTTCCCTGTAGAAAATTTAATTATTCGTTTTTTTTTATAGAAAATGCATATTTCTTGGTCGAAAAATAACTTTTTATTAAAAATTCATCTCTTTCGTTAAAAATTGATCACTTAAAAAAAAATTAATTTGTTTTTCGGTATAAGATTCTATAATTTTGTTGAAAATGCAAAACGATTAGACTTGAAATCTACAAATTAATTTTATTTAAAGGAATTATTTTCTTTACAAACTACCCAGTTTTTCCCTGTTTTGGTAGCATTTTTGACTGGGAGATCTTTATTTTGAATACTATATTTATCAATTGAACCGGTGGCGATCAAACGGCGATACGCCCGAAACGCCGTCGTTTTAGTTGGCCCCTTGGTCATATTTTTTTCAGGTCGAATTTTACTTTTTCAGTAACATATCCCATTAGAAAATTTTATTGCGCATATTTTTAGTCCTATAAATAAATGTTATAACTTTATTAATTTTCGAAATAATCAAGAAAATGTTACTTTTTTCTGCAATCGCAAAATACGAATGTTTTGTGTTCAACTCGCCGTAAGTTCTACAGTTATGGCGAGTTAAACACAAAAAATATGACCCAGGGGCCAAATAAAACGACGGCGTTTTGAGCGTATTACCTTTTGATCGCCAGCGCTTCAATTGAGTTTAATTTCATCTAAATATTAAAATTTTTTTTTGAGATTGAAAAATAATCCACTTTCTCAAGAATAATTTTATGCAAAAGAGCATGAAAAAGATTCAATCATTAAAAACAGATTTCCAAACTATCTCACTTTCCGGCTCATTAGAGACATAAATATCAACAGAAAAGAAAAAAGAGGGAGAAAAAGGAAAGAGTTAACCAAAACCAACCTCTCACTCTTTCCTCTTCTCCGTCCTTTTTATACTAGTGTTTTATACTAGTGTCCTTTTTATACTTTTTATACTATATTTCAATGGATATTATCTAAAATATGGTTAATTCTAATATAATCTATATCTTTTGTGAGAAAATGATTGTTCAGAAAATGGATCATTTTAAAATAAAAATTACAGTAAATTACTTATATCCAATTAATAGCTCTATCCCATACCTTGCTGTATATTAAAAGATCCCTTTTTAAATTAATGCCTCTATCTCCTTCTCTCTTTATAAACAACATCTCCATGAATTCTCTCTTTTTTTGATTTCTCTCATGATAAAGGATTTCAATATCATTCCAATGAAAGTCATGACCATGTGTAATTTTATAATTTGAGAGGACTGAGTGATATCTTAGGACTTCTATGAAAATTCTTTTCATGTTCATCTTTCCTAAATCTAAGTGTCCTTCGTGTTTGCCCTATATATACAGTTTTCGTAATTTGACTATCGTATTGTTCTCAAAAGGAATTGCATATATGATATGCAAACCTAATCTACCTAACATTAATTTCAAGATTTTCGAGATTTTACCAAAAAATGAAAGGAAAATAGTGTTGAAAGTATTATATTCTTCATTATTTCTCGTATTTGGTTTGTTATTCATGTTTTTAATATAATTTAACCTGTTATGCACATGTTTTTCAATAAAATCAATAAGATAATGGTTAAGAAACAATATTTGTTTACATAGTTCAATATTAGTTTCATGAAAAATTGGATTTGACAACTTAAGATATCTATCAATTAAGTTTTTAACAACTGCTATCTTATTTTTAATAGAGTGATTGGAAAGTAAACTTAGTGTTCTTCCTGAAGAAATAGTTTTCCTATGCCAATCTGTGATATCTGTCTTTCATCGGTTTTAATTAAGATCATATCAAGAAAATGTAATTTTCCTTCAGTATCAATTTCAACTGTGAATTGTAATCTTGGGTGTATGCTATTAAAAGTATTTAAGATAGTCTCAACTTTGTTCATATGAACACTAAGTGCTGAGTCATCAACATATCTAGCATAAAAATCTATATTAAAATCAATTTTCTCAAACACTTCATTCTCCAAATCTTCCATAACAATTTCAGCTAACATTGGAGACAACACTGATCCTATGGGAGTTTCAAACTTTTGTTTATAGAAATTATTATTAAATTTGAAATAGAATAAAAAACATATTTAGTAGCATCTAGAAATTGTATGTTGGGAATTGTGGTTTTGATTTTAATCAATTCCCAACGTTTAATTATAGCATTTTCAACTCTTTCATCAGGTATATTTGGGGACATAGCTATTACATCAAAAGACACAAAAGTGTGATCTAAAGGTATTATTACATTCTTAATTAATTTTTTTTTGCTTTTTTAATAATATTGCTTTATAACTCTTCCAATTTTCTAGTTGTAGAGCCTATTATTGAAATTACTGGTCGCAAAGGATAATCAGTTTTATGTGTTTTAACAAGGCCATAAGAGAAAGGATATTAGTACTCGTTGTATCAATATCACATCTTGCAATATTATTCCCTAAAAAGTTGTTAGTTCTCATACCATCTAGGATTTTAAATGTCCCTTATTGAAGCATTTTAGCAGGATTATTTGGAATTACTTGAAAACTATACTCATCATTAAACATTTGTAAAGTTTTTTTAATATAATATCTTTATGAATAGCTATCGTAATAGAACTTTTTATCTGATTTCGTAATCATTAATTTTTGATGATTTTTAAGGAAAATTTTTGTTTTACTTAAAGCATCATTCAATTCTTTTTCTAGTGTCGTTTTTGGATTATTATTATTTAGGAAATCATTAGATAAACCCATAAAAAATTATCTAAATACGCCAACTTTATTGTCAGGAATTTTACTGTAATTTTTTTCCCCCAAATTTATTACTAAAACCATTACCTAATTAAAAATTTCAATAATTCTATGTACAATAGTCAAATTAGAAATATTCAAAAACCAAGGTTGTATTAAGATACAACTTTTGAACATCTCCTTGCTCTTTAAGAATACTTAAAAAATTTTGATGATGTTTTTTATTATCCTTAATGGCTTTTTGATTCAGTCTTACTTCTTTTTCAAAACATTCTTTGATAATAAAAGCAGGTACTTGTTGATTTAATTTCCGTATTAGTTCTTTTATAATAATATTTAAAAATTGTATGTGTGAATATACACGGAGAAAAATGGATGTTTAAATGTAGATGTTTAAAGGGTAAGATTGTCCCACCTAACATGCAGAAATTCATGCCAAATATCTACTATCTTTTTGAGATGTTAGGCGTAAAAATATTTGTATGTTAAACTGAAACACATTCAG
>JAAAKG020136134.1:0-13299 GCA_010014905.2 Druon quercuslanigerum | reverse complement strand
AATAATGAATAAAAATTTTTCTTTAGAAATGGCGGATCTTCTTCACCACAGCTTGATAAAATTTGCGGTAATAAGATACCACAAAAAATCACAAGTTCAACCCACAAACTTTGGATTGAGTACTATGCTGAAGCCTCTCCAAACGATTTTGAATTTACTTTGGATCAAATTGGAAATGAATGCGGCAGTCCTTATCGTGGATCCAGAAGAGAAATCGCCTCTCCCAAGTAAATTTTCTTTAATGACTTAATCATTTTCATCATCAAAAAATAAATTTTTACAAATAATAATAATAATCAATATTATATTTTCAGATTTCCCTCATTGTACTCTCCTAATTCTGAATGCATATGGACTCTTCTTGCTGAACCGGGTTACCATATTCGACTCGAATTTGTGGATAGGTTTAATTTGGAATTGAGTGATGGTTGCACAAATGACTACGTGCAGGTAAAATTATGTATTATTTATCGCAGAGATCACAGTCCGTCCCTTTTTTTTACTAACCCCCTTTTTGCCCTGAAATTTCAAAAATTCCCTGAAACACCTAAAATCGACAATTTTGATCCCTTTTTCCTCCCTTTTTTACAAGGTTTCGATTTATTTTTGAAGAATCATAGACAGATACGTAAGATGTTAGAAAATGAGATCCCTTAAAAGCGATTATTTTTCACGATACAAATTGCAAATATTTTCATATCGATTTATTGGCAAACTTCGTATGTTTAAACTCACCTGATGCTTATACTATATTAACTTGAATTTTAAACCAAAAATATACACATTTAACAAAAAAAATGTAATATTTGATATTTAACCAAAGAAAATTTTAGTTTTAAATAAAAAACGTTTAATTCATCCATAACAATACAAATTATGAGCAAAAGGGTGATTTTTTTGACCAAATCTTTGAGTTTTTAAGCCAGAAAGAGAAATTGTCTAAAAAAAATGTTCAATTTTCAACCATAAAATATAAATCATGAATCAAAAAGTTCATTTTTAAGAAAATAGTTGACTTTTATATCAAAATAATTGAGTTTCCAACCAAAAAGACGAATTTTCAAAAATGTGTTTACATTTTCAGCCAAAAAAATGATTTTTCAACTAAAATAATGAATATTTAATTCAGAAAAATAAGTTTTCAAACAAAAAAGACTAATTTTCTACAAAACACTTACATTTCAACCAAAAAGGATATTTTTTTGAAAAAATGGTTGATTTCTCAACAAAATAATCAAATTCTCAACCAATTCATCAAATTACCCATGTAAAATGCATTTTTAACAAAAAATCTAAGAGTTAATATTTAACCTGATGATCTTAACTTTAAATAAAAAATACTCTGATTCATCCAAAGAAGACAAATTTTCAACGAAATAGTTAATTTTTTAATTAAAAAAAGATTTTTCAGTTAAGAAATCAAATAAAATATCAACCAAAATGTTAATTTTGCAACCCTAAAATATAAATTTTCAACAAATAGTTTGTTTTTTTAATATTAAAAACTACACTCAAGAATGAAAAATAAATTGTGACCAAATTGTTAAATTTACAGTACCAAAAGATAAGGTTTTAAAAAATTGGTAAATTCTCAATAAATAATTTAACTTTCAACCAAATAATTAAATTTATAACATAAAAGATGAATTTTGAACTGAAAAATATAATAGTAGACTTTTCAACTATTCAGTTTTATTAATTCAGTTGGCATTTAAGTTTCAAAAAATGCATGAGTATAAATTATCCAAATCTATCTACAGATAAAAATATAAATATTTAAAAGTCAAACTTAACATTTTTTAATTCTGTTGTTTACCTAATTTCCAATCTTTGATTTCCTTGAATCTTCTTCTGCTGCATTTTTATCAGTAGAAAGTGCTAAGTTGTTCAAGAGATTATTCACAGGCAACTAAAAAATTCTTGTTAACACAAAAGTTCAATGTTTACGAGATACCCATCCAATATAAAATTTTTTAATTATAAATAAAATCCCCCTTTTTACCTAAAATTTAACTACTGAACCGCTGTGATACCTGTCATTGCAAGAAATTAAATTTTAAAAAATATATGATAACATGTATTCCTATTTCAAAAGATATTTAAATGGAATGAGAATGAAATAGGAGGTAAAGAGTGGACTGAAGTTGACAAAGTTTGTGGTCGTCATACTCCGGGCCCATATAGTTTGGCTTCGCAACGACTGAAAGTTTTATTCCATTCAAATGAGGCTATAGAAGGAGATGGATTTCGGGCTCGTTGGTATTTAGATTGTGGTGGAATATTTGATGTAACCAGCGAAATGAAACATATAAAATCACCGAACTATCCCAGTGCTTATGACCGAAATCAGTTTTGCAATTACACTCTTGTTGCACCTGGAAAAGATATTATTGTTGATTTTATTGACTTCCAAGTCGAACAAGGAAGCAAGGGTAATATAACATTTATTAAAATTAACATTATTAATGGGCAATGCCCATTTGTTTTCCACTTACTTGTTTGCTCTACTCCTACTACCCAACTTCCCCTCACGCTGCTGAGGGATCGCTATGCAGCTATCACCAACCCTCGCCAGAAGGGGAGGGGGGGTGTACTTTGCACCTAATGAGGAATTAAACGTAAAATAAGAAATTTTACAATTTTTCGATTAGTAAGTTAGAAATATTATATACGCAATATACGCTTTTTGGCGATGACAAAAATATGTTATTTGCCCTAATAAGTTGAAATTTAAAAGTTATTTTTGGAAGAACAGTTGCATTTAAAATTTTTAAATATTTTATCATGCAAATTCTAAGTCAAGTTTAAAGAAGTGCTGTTTTGATATTTTTTTATTCTTTGATGAGATTTGGAATAAAACTTTTTAAATACATTTCTTATACCATGATTGATATTACCTTAGACTGACCATTCTATTCCAAAAACATATAGTCTTTTTGGTACAGAAAGATACCAATCTTTTTAAATTATTTCTTTTTCTAGCCCTAGTTTTATTTGTATGTAAATTTAATTTATTGCAAAGCCAAGAAATTGAATTTTTTGTTCTGTTCTTTAATAGCAACTTCGTTTTTAAACTCGAATCAAAGTTGAAACTGTCGTACAATTTAAAGCTTAGGAAATAAAGAATGGATGGATTTAAAATCAATCAATGAGGTACGAAAAATTTTTTTAAGAAAAAGTTACTTAAAGTTCTACTTAAAAATTCTTTCTCTTGGATTACTAAGATAATTTTTTACCTCTTAAATTTTTTTGCAAAATTCCACTAATTTAAAAATAATCACCTATTGAATATTGACGTATTTATTATTTAATTTATTTATATCTCATGAACGAACAGAGATAACTGAACCATTTTTTTAAATAAAGATAAAAACTATATATTTTTTAGTTAAATTTAGTTAAATTATGAAAGTTTCTTAATTTGTAACAAATTTCTTTCAACAATTGAAAATAAAACCGTGTTCTCAGTTTCACGCAACAATGAGATTGAATTCTCTTTATGCGTAAAACGTCACCGAGTATATTAAAAAAAACGTAGCTGTTCTAGTAATCCGAGGAAAAGAATTTTTAGTTGGCCCGTTTCACTTATTTTGAAGGCAAATAAAATATCGTTGAAATCGCCAAAAAAACGTATGTTTCGAAAATAATATTCCTACATTATTTAATGCAAAATAAAACATTGTTTATATTTCGTATTTTAATCATCAATTAGTACAAAGGACCCCCGATAGCAAGGGCCGATGGCAGCAGTTTGAAGGTTTCTCAGCTGCGTGAGGGGATGTTGGGTAGCAAAAGTTGAGCAAGCAGGTAGATTAAATGAACACTGCCCGTTTTAAGTATAAAATTTGGTGAAAATAGATTATAGAATTAGTTAATGTACATTTCTTTTTTTTCTTTCAGGAAAACGTGACTGTCGCTGGGATAATGTCACAATAATTACTGAAAATATGTACTCAATTGAGGATAAAACTGAAACGATTTATTGTGGCAACGAGTTACCTCCACTCCAGAAATCTCATTCCAGTATGCAAATTATTTTCAGAACCGATGGCTATCGGCAATTAGCTGGTTTCCATCTCAAATATTTTTTGAATGGTAGGTAGATTTTTTGATAAGGGCGTTTAAAATTTAAATTTTTGACTAGATTTTGATTTTGAGTGTGACAAATTTCAGAATGTGGTGGTGAAATAACGGAGCCTCAAGTGATCAGCTCTCTCAATAAAGGTGAAGTCTACTTTGGAGGAATTAATTGCACGTGGGTTATTAAAGCACCACCAACGAAAAGAGTAGTAGTTCGATTCGAAAAATTTTCGCTCGAATACAGTAGAGGGTAATTATATTTATTCCTGTTTCAAATTGTGAGAACTGCTTAAAAGAAAAGCTTTTCCTGGTTAAATTTCGTAAGTTATAGTGTGTTAATTGAATATGAATTAATATTAAAATTTTACTGACATTTTCAATCACTATTTTTTCAGCTGCAACTTTGATACTGTTGAAGTATACGAAGGACCTTATATTGAATATTTAAAACGTTTGGGGAGTTATTGTGGCAATTTGACAGAGTCACTGCCAGTTATTAAATCAACCAGCAATATAATGACAGTAAATTTTTTGTCTGACGAGACTAACCATTTTGAAGGTTTTAAAGCACTGGTAATTAAAAAAGTTTTCGCAAGGTGTTCTTTCATATTCTTTCAGATTTAAAATGTAATAAATTGTTTCTTTTTTACAGGTATTATTTGTAAATAGTGAAGCTGAGGGATGTGGAGGTGTACTTAATATTACGAATTCAATATCCTTCAGGACACAAAAATCTGAGTTTTACGACGAATTGCAAGATTGCCATTGGATTGCAATAACGACAGCTGATAATCAACTGAAATTTAGTATCAACTCAATTGATTTAAAAAATAGTCTTCGTAACATAAGCCGCTTAGAAGAATCATGCACAGGCGACTACTTAGAGGTATTAAATATAAATATATATATAATTTTTATTTTATGTTTACTTGTTATAAAGAAGCAATTGTATTTATTAAAAACTTCATTTTAGATAAGGGATGGAAAGTCACAGTATGCAGAATTACTAGGAAAATATTGTGGTAACAGTATACCACCTTCTGTTAAATCCTCCATGAACTCATTATGGATTAGACTTCATACCGATGGAACAGTTAATGGGAGAGGAATAACTGCAACTATTCAAGCCATGGATTGTATGTAAAAAAAAACTTACCTAAATATATTTTTTGCAACCTGTTATCTACATTTACCGACTTTCAGATCTTTTGAAGGTTCGTGTCCGTGCTAAAAGGGTTTGTGTCTATGCTAAATTTCAAAACGTGTATAATAATGCTATTGTTAGCTTTACTGAAACAATTTAAAGAACTATATTTCTATACCTATATGCTAAAAAAATCTTTCATACGTCTAAAATGACCACTATGGTGTTAATCGTGAAAAAGAATTTAGTTTTTTGAGTTGGCCCCTCGTTTCAGTTAGCATACGAACGTGGCAAATAAAAGACAAGTTTAGTAATTAATGCCTTCAGCTAGAGTATATTATTCAGAATGATTTTTTATTTACTTTTTATTTACATCTCAAAATGCACTGCAATTATTTTGAATTCACACGGAATATCTTTGAATTCTTTTAATTCTATGAATGATCTGAAATCCTCTAAATTCCAAGTTTTTTAAAAAAATAATGTAATTATTGATTGAATTTAAAAATAATGTAAGGAATTAGGGGAACTTATATGAATTGACGGAAGATAAATGAATTCAAGGAATTTGTAAGGATTCAAGGAATTCATATAATTTGTAGTTTCTTGAATTCATCTAAGTTCCTTGAATTCGTCTAAATTCCCTGAATTCCTTCCATTATTTTCAAATCCTCGGAACTTCTTGAATTATCTGATATGCTTGATTTAGCGGCATTCCCCGCATTATCTGAATTCTACGAATAACCCTGAATTATTTAAATTCCATGAATTCGTGGAATTACATAAATTACGAGAACTCCGTGAATTCTAATGAGTTCACAATAATGCAAAAACATCAAAAGAATCAAGAGAACTCATAAGAATGAAAGGAATTCAACGAATTCAAGAAATTCAGCTAATTCCAGGAATTAAGAAAATTCAAAGAATTCAGAGAATTTATTGAATTCAAGTAACTTCGAGAACTCAAGGAATTCAGAGAATTCAAGGGATTTAGGGAACTTAAGGGATTTCGAAAATTCAAAGAATTCAGGGAATTTAAGGAATTCAGAGAATCCAAGGAATACAGAAAATTCAAAGATTTTAGTAAGTTTAGAGAATTAACCAAATTCAATGAATTCAAAACATTTAAAAGAATCCAAGAAAATAGAGAATTCTAAGAATTCAGAGAATACCAAGAGATTTAGGGAATTGAGAGAATTCAAGAAATTCAGAGAATAAAAGGAAGTTCAAAAAATTCCGAAACTCAATAATTTCAGGGAAATCATGTATTTCAGAGAATAACTAGGATATCAGATAGCTTCAGACAATCAAAGAATTCAGAGAAATTGAGAGAATCCAACGAATTAAAGAAATTTAGGGAATTCAACAAATTTAAGGAATTTACAGAATTCAGGAAATTCGCAAATTTGAGAAATTTGCAGAATTCAAAGAATTCGCAGAATCTAAGCAATTTATATAATTCAAGAAATTCACAGACTTCATGGAATTCACAGACTTCATGAAATTCATAGACTACAAGGAATTCACAGAATTCAAGGAATTGACACAATTCGGGTAATTCGCAGAATTAAAAAAAAAACAGAGAATTGACAGAATGCAAAGAAATCAGAGAATTCAAGGAATAGTAAGAATTAAGGATACTAGTGAATTACAGGCATTTCAGATAATTTAGTGAATTAAAAAAATTGAAGCAATTTAGAGGAATTGAGAAGTTTTCAAGGCAGGTAAAAGAATTTAACAAAATCTTAAAGAGTATAAAGGCATTCCAATCAATTCGAAAGATAATAAAAATCTAAAAAGCTCTAATGAATTTTATGGGCTTCAAAACAATTATAATAATATACTGAACTATCGAACTAAACCTTTCCGCTATATTTCGCGTTTACGTACTAAAACGAGGGATCAACTCGAAAAGCAGAAAAGTACTTTTAGACAACCAAACGTCCGAGTTTAGAGTTTAGACGTTCCTCCGTCAGTTTAAAGAATACCGGGAATTCAGAGAATTCTCAAAATTCAGATAAATCCAAGCAGTTAGTGAATTCTAAGAATTCCAAGAATAAAAAGAATTTCAAGAAACAAGAGAATATTACGAATTCCGAAAATTTAGAGTATATTCAGGGAATCTAAAGAAGTTAGAGTATTCAGGATATTCAGAGAATTTAAAGAGTTCCAAGAATTCAGAGAATTATAGGAACTCAGATAATTTCAGGAATTCGTCCCAAAGGAATTCAGGAAATTCAAGAATTGCAGGAAATCATGGATTTCAAGGAAAACAAGATATTAAAAGAAAACGGAAAATTCTGGGAATTCAGAAAATTCCGAGAATTCAGAAAATACAAGGAAGTTAGCACATTTAGGTTTTCAAAAGAATACGAAACATACGAAACATAATATACTGAACTGCAGCGTATTAATTACTAAACCTATCAGCTATTTGCCGCGTTTGCATGCTAAAACGAGGGGCTAACTCAAAAAGCAGAGTGGTACTGTTAGACGACCAAATTAGGCTTAGGGTTTGAAAGTACACTTCGAGAGAGGTTTTTTTATCATAAAATTATTGGTTTGGCAAACTATACTATGGTTTTTTTTAAATTTCTCATAGACACAAAGCCATTTAGCAAGGACGCGAACTCTAGAATTCGACAGAAGTCGGTATGTACGTCGGTAACAGGATACAGCATAACCAAGGATAATTTATATTTTTGAACTTGTACATTTTTACAGCTTTGTGTGGTCCAAATGATCGTCTTTTTACCGACAAACCGGAAATTATTACATCGCCATCTTATCCAAGTCCATATCCTCTGGACGTAATATGTCGCTGGCGAATAAGTGGTGCCGATTCTTTCGGGGTTTATTTCATTCATTTTATGGATTTCGATTTGAAAGACAGCCCACAATGCAATGAAGATTTCGTAGAGATTACTGACCTTAACGTAAGTTTATATTATTATAAATGATGAAATAAAGGAGAAGTCAACTAATAATAAAAATAGATTAATAGCCATGTGTTTTGTCTCTAATTTTTTTAGGATAGACACGTTGTAGCAGAAGGGTACGGCGCAAATCATATTGTCAGTGGCCCCAGGCAAAATCCATACAGCATATCAATGGTACTTTAAAACTGTTTCTTATATTTCAAAAGCAAATTAACTAAAAGATATTATAAAGAAATAAAAATAAAGGCATCATATTTCACGAGAAGATTAATTAGATATAGGTCATATAACACGAAATTTAATTTCAATTATTTATTTTCATTTTCAGCAAAGTTTCTTACCCTCGTCTACGTATAGATATTGTGGAAGCGAAATGCCCCCTGATTTCTTCAGGTATTGTTATTATGAATGAGTAACTATTCTCTTTTTTGTTGAAAATTGATCTTTTATAGTTAAAAATGTAAATATTCGGTTGGAAATTCATGTTTTTTGTTGACAATTTGTCTTTTTCTGGTACTAATTTGTGAAAAACGCATTTCTTTATCGAAACTTCATAATTTTAGTTGAAAATTTAACTATTTTATTAAAATTTAGGTCTTTTATGAAATCTCAACTCATTTGTTTAAAAGATCAAATAAATTAATTTTTTCTTAAAGATTCACATTTTGGCTTCAATTATTTTGTTGAAAATACAACATACTTTGACTTGAAATCTTCAGAATGAAAAGTGTTTCATAATTAATTATGTGCGATAATAACATTAAATCTGATATTTTAATCTTTTTAATTATTCTTGATTTACCGTAGAACATTTCTAAACTTAATTTTAGCTATGGAAAAGAAGTGGAGATTAAATTTAAATCGACAATTCAAAGTCCACGGAAAAATAAAGGATTTAAATTAGAATTTGGCATGAGTTCCTGTGATAGAAATCGTACTGGAGTTCAAGGAAGATTGGTGCATCAGGGTTTCGCTGAATGCTGGGTGACAATCACTGCACCAGCTAATTATACGATTTCACTGTATTTTAACCATTTTAGACTGGTTGGCGATTCAGATTGTAAAGAGAATGCATTAAAAGTGAGCAGTTGATATACTTTAGGATGATTGAAAAATTATTATTTATTTCATTTTTTTGAATGTTTGACAAATATTTATATATTCCTTAGTCATCTAAATGAAAAATTATTTTTGCTTTTCTTTTCTTTTTTTACTAGTTAAGCTTTTTACTACATTTAAATAATAACTTAAACCTTGTTTAAAGTAATTTTTGTTCGAAAAAATCGATTTTATCCAATTAAAAATATATAATTTATATCCATTCTCTATGCAGATTTTTGATGGAGAATTCACTGATCACATAATGAGCTCAGTGTGTGGCTATCAAAATCCAAATCCAGTTTTCAGTACAGGTAACAAATTGAGCTTGCATTCTTACCAAAATGCACCGAGAAGAACTAGTAATTATGACATCACGTACGTAGCAACAGACAAAGGTAAATAATTTTTTTCTTCAATTTTCGAATGAGGTTGAAATTTGTTTAATTCTTTCATGATCCCGCAAAAAAATTCCCGTAACTGAAAAATTATGAATAATAAAAATTCCACATTGGAGAATTCACAAATAATAAAATTTCCGAATAGTTTATAATATTGGCGAATCAACTTTGTGTAAGAAAATTGACGAATTATAAAATATTCGACAATACGATTCCCGAATTTAAACAATTAACATTTTTTGATAAAGATTATTTATTAGAAATACAATAATAATATATTCACCTAAAAAAATTATTTTAAGTGTTTAAAGTTTCTAAAATTATTATTTTAAAATAAAACTACAATTCTTCGTAGAATTCAGACACAGAATCCATGGAATTCCCAGAATTTAAAAAATACAAGGATTTCACGGAATTTAGGGAATTCATGTAATTCCAAGAATACATTCACAAAAAAACAATTTATTTTAACACTGTTTTTTGCAAATGATTTTTTTCTGACCGTCGCTTCTAACCAAATTTTGAATAATGATTGCATTTTAATGAATGGTAGCTGTAACTCTACTGTTTCCAATTTTGAAATTAAATTTTTCTATGATTGAAATCGTTAGAACAATTTTTGCGTTGAGTAAACATTTTTTAAACAAATAATTATCTTTTGAAATTATTTTGTTCTTTTTAGAATCGAAAGTACTAAAGTTGTAGAGAATGTTTTCAAGGAAAAAATAAATTGTCATTTATAATATTAAAATACAATCATTTTTCACTAATTGGTAAGAAGCGACGCCAGAAGAAATTCAATTGCAAAAAAAACATGGTTCAAATTAATTTTTTCTTTATGAATTTTAACATTTTTCATTAAAAAAATGTTTTTTTTTGAAATGACATCAGTTATAATTTTTATATATTTAAAATCATAGAAAAACTATTTTTTTCAGATATCTGACTTTTAGCGTGACACTACTTTAATCTTAAACATTAATATTCTTTCTAACTTGCGACCCAAGCCACACACATTTTTTTTGTTATCTTTAATGAGTTAAACAGTTCCTAAGAAATAAAATAAATAATTTTGACTCAGGAGTAAAATTATTATACGATTTAATAAACTTTAATTTTTGTTTCTTTAAAAGGTCGCGGATGTGGAGGAAAGATTTTTAATTATGGTGGCAGATTTACTTCACCGATGTATCCTGGTCCTTACAGAAATGCTAGTGAATGTACGTGGGAAATAAACGTTCCTGTGGGGTTCAAAGTAGCTTTAACATTTATAGATTTTGATATCGGTTCTGAGGAAATTTGTGGATCAGATTACCTTCAAGTGGCCGAATCAACAATTGCTTCCTTTTTTTGTGGAAAGGTCAGAAATTTAAATGAATAATTCTTCTTTTCAATCTGAAAATTGAAATGATGAAAAAAGTTAAATTTTTTTCAAATTTCAGGACACTCCCGCTGACTATTATGCTGAAAGTAATAAAGTTTCTGTAACGTATAAGACCAGTGTAAACAATGGTGGTCGAGGCTGGGTTATTCACTTCGCTAGCGTGAAAGGAAGTACGTATTTTGTATTTTTAAAGAGTTGCATATTTTAATATAATTTTCCAATTTCCTTATTTTTATGGATTTTAATACAAAATTTATGTTTTATTTCAGCTCAAACAATTGATCCTGATCAAGTCTGGTTATATTAAGCAGCAAATAGGTCAATTATAGTTAGGCGCTTATCCAGGGAAGTGACCTCGGTAGGGCTTCATAAAATTGTATACACATAACTACTTAAATTGACCAATTGCTGTATGTAAATATCATGCAGACTCTTATTTTCACCTTTCGAAATGGAAAAATGTTTAACATTTCAATTTTAAATGTGGACAAACTGGACGAAATAATTTGAAGATTATTATCATTATCTATTGCAATTTTTCAAATATTAACATTATTCATAATTTGTCTCCATAGCACGTCAGAAAATCCCCGGTTAGGGGGGGGGGGGTCGCCGGTTTCGCCACCCTGTGGATCTGAGCTTACCTACAGTTGCCAAAAAAGATTGAAATAGTGTAAAATGTGGTAAAAAGAATGTAAAAACGTCGTGTGAAAATGTAATTTTTTGTGACTTGTGTTCTTTCTATTTTTGTATAAAAACATCGCTATGTGTATTGAGAAACATTCATATAAATAAATATTTTGTTTAATAATAATTTCTGTTATTAAGTTTGCTCTTGAAAATGTATCATATAATTGTAAATATTTATTTCTGAAGTAGTAATTTTTACATTGAAAATTTTTAAATATATTTTGAATCCCTATAAGAAATATAATAATCTACTTTAATTGGATACATTCGATTTTAATTTTCCATAAGTTCTATAAGTTTAATATTTTAGTTTAATAAGTTAAATTGATATCTCATTGATATCTAAACTTCTCCTGATTTTATTTAATCTAGGTGCACGTTTTTTGTTTTCTTTCGATTCATCGCTTTTACTATCTGAAACATCATTTTGTGCAATACTTCTTCGGACTTTTGCTTTTTTTTCACCAGATTCGCTGGATTCCGAATTAGAAGAATCATTTGATTTATTTTCTTTTTCCGTCTTGTCTTTTTTCACATCTTTTGGAGACTGATTTTCCTTGTTAACTTCAACTTTTCCTTCTGCATCTTTATGTTCAAGTTCCGGTACATCTTTTTCATGAGCAATATTTGGATCAGCATTTGCCGTTTCTTCCTGTCTTTTTAATCGGCGTTTGTTATCCAAATAATCACCAGAACGATCTCTGCTCATTTTATCACATCAATATTTATTAGTATATTTTATAATAACAATGTATGCCTCGTGCAATTTTAGGAAACTACCCAAATGTGTTTTTTTGCGATACACCATATAAATTAGAGTTCCATATGGAAATGCAAAAGTTTCAATGTACTCAATAAAAGGTATCCATTTTTATTTTGCACTTAAGTTGTATTAAATTATTTAAATTTGAATCCGTAAATAAACGCGCATACTTGATATAGAATTTCCAATGAAATATTTTATTCTTAATAATTTTCATATCAGTTCTTTATTTTTCAAGGTACACTATTTAATAGCCGGATTTTTTAGTACAAATAGACACCCTATGGTATCCAAAAAAGCTTTTTTCGAAAAATTATTTTTGGCTGTTTAAAAAAGTAAATCAAAGAATGACGTTTAACTCCTCCAAGAAGTCGATGAGATGACTGAGTGACAAATTAATTATTAGGACAATCATGATATATAATAAGAGTTTTAACAAAAATTTGAAATACATTTTTTATTTCATTTTTTTTACGATTTTCAAATTTCCAAATGATTGTTTATTTGTAAATATTACATATTTTAATTTGGCATGATTTTTTCCGCTTAATATATCTGATAGAACATTTTTTCTGATGTACTGAAAAAATGGTTAACATTCCACTAATTTTCATACCGAAAAAATCAGACAACAATTTTTCACTTTTTTACATTCTCATCATTTATGATTGAGAAAGTATTAGAATTGTCGGAAATTTGACACCACCATGTTTAACGGATCTCCACGTTTCGTGACCCCCTGAATCCGAAAATCAAGTTTTTACGATGGCGTCTGTCCGTCCGTCCGTCCGTCCGTAAAC
>JAAAKG020136133.1:0-13299 GCA_010014905.2 Druon quercuslanigerum | reverse complement strand
TGTCTGGCATGGGAAACCCTGTCAGTAGCAATGCTACCGCCAACATAGCCGTCAAAGTCATGAGAGGAAAGCTCAAGTCCTACCGCGACATCAACGCGCGATTATTATTATTATTATTATTATTATTATTATGTTCAGCCAGCATCCTTTTTATAAGTATTACACACATAATCATGATTTTAGTCTGATATGTAGATACTACAGAATAAAATTTATCGGAATAAAAATACTCACTTCCATTTCTCAGCTACAATAGAGGTATGAATCAAAATATTTTTCCTTGTAAATTTCTTGAAGCTTAATCACGATCTAAGAAAACAACTGGCAAAACAGAAAACAAGAGAATTCGAACGAAGAAAAGTTCACAAGCTACTAAGTCTATTGTTGGCAACGCAACGAAACACAAAGGAAAGCGTAAAAAAAAATAAAATATAGAATGGTAGACATTTATTTAAACTTAAGTTTGTAACATTTTTATTATTAAGTAATTATTTTTTTTGATAGTATAGCAATTAATGCATCTTGTCTAGATCATATTATTACACGCGATTTTGTGCCTAGAATTGATATTAATATGCATGTGATTGTTTATTAATAATAAATTTTGTTTGCAATGTATTATCATTATTGATTTATTAGGGCATTATATGAAATACATATTTTATAACGAATTTTATATAAATTAAATGAGACATAATTAGTTTTCACGATTTTACCACGTTCAGAATATGAAAGTCATTCCCAAAATTGTTATCATTTAAAATAATTAATTTATAAATTTTTTCACGTCCAGGCTTATTTTCCGTTACCTGACTTTTTTTCGCAGAAGGAACACTCTCCAAAGTGGCAGTCTTTTTAAGAATCACCCTTAAATAATTAATAGTTCTTGTAAATTTACAAACCAGCATAGAAAAGCGTCATTAGATAGATATATTAGTCGACTCCGTAAACAAACTGACTCGTAGAAAAAAGGTCAAACTCATAGGTTTTAAATTAAAATTGTTTAAATGAATAATATTTCTTGTAAATTTACAAAGCAACGTAGAAAAGTCATCGGATAAACATTTTTAGTTGATTCCGTAAACAAATTGACTTATAGCAAGAAACCCAAAATCTTAATTTTTAATGGAAATTGTTCAAATAATTAATAATTCCTGTAGATTTACAAAGCAACATAGAAAAGTCTTCAGATATACATTCTTAGTAGACTCCGTAAACAAATTGACTCGTAGAAAAAAAGCCAAACTCTTAATTTTTTAATTGAAATAGTTTAAATAATTAATATTCTTATGAATTTGCAAAGCATCAGAAAAAAAATATCGAAAAGATATTCTTAGCTATTTCTGTAAAAAATTGAGCATTTCGTTGAAAAAAGACCAAACTCTTAAGTTTTGAATCGAAATTGTTTAAATAAATAATAGCTTTTGTAAATTTAGAAAGCAACGTAGAAAAGAGTCATTGGATGAACATTCTTAGTTGACTCCGTAAACAAATTGACTCGTAGAAAGAAACCCAAACTCTTCATTTTTAATGGGAATGGTTTAAATAATTAAGAGTTCTTGTAAACTAACAAAGCAACACAGAAAAAAATATGATTGTAAAGATATTCGAAAATTCTTTAAAGGAAATTAAGCTTATTCGTAGAAAAAGACCAAAGTCTTGATTTTGTAATCGAAATTGTTTGAATAATTAATAGTTCTTGTCCATTTGCGAAGCAACATAGAAAAGGGTCATCGGATAAACATTCTTAGTTGACTCCGTAAAAAAATTGATTCTTAGAAAGAAAGCCAAACTCTTCATTCTTGAAATAATTCTTTGAAATTTACAAAGCATCGTATAAAAAACTCGTCGGAAAGATTTTCTTAGTTAATTATGTGAAAAAATTGAGCCCATTTGTTTGAAAATACGTGAGCTTTTTATTTTTTAATCGAAATTGTTTAAATAATTAATAATTCTGGATATATTCTAAAGAATATATCTATGACAATTGTTAAAATAATTAATAATTATTGTACATTTTCAAAGTATCATACAGAAGAATTATTTTAATTGCATATTTTCCTGATCTCTACAGTCATTGGCCCTATTGAATGAAAAATATTGAAGCTCTTCATTCGCGTATTAAAATTGTTTCAATAAATAATCAATCTTGAAAACCTGAAATGCGCAAAACAAAGAACAGGGCATATTCTAAGCAAAATTGGGAACTGCCCGATTTCGCTACTTTCGCGTCGGCCTACAGCTTGACAAAAAATGTTTGCGATAAATGCTGCATCAGTTGTGTGCACGGCTATGTATTTCTTTAAGCGCAACGTCGCTTCTGTATTGTGAAAAAAGGTGTTGATACAAAAGGGATTTGTCACAGTGGGAAAAGGAGATTCTAACAATAATAATAGACAAGCTTCTGTACTGTCGTGGTTGCAAAAATCAAAAAATTCTTCTACGCAACAGACAACTGACAACAATCAAAATCGTAAGTGTGCACTTATACAGCCTTCACGTCGTCACGTTATCACGTACATACAGGCTATGAATTAAACTCGCAAAATCGAAACATAACTCTTGATTTTTCAGAGCATGCAACACACAATAGCGAATCAATGGAAAAGCATAATGAAAATGAAAATACTAATGGAAATTTAGAGAATGAGAAGCCTGAGATTACTGTTAAAATTGTAAATATGGATGGAAAACTTGATGATGTAAAAAATACTGAAAATTCTAAACAAAGTGAATCAAAAGAGTGTTTGAAATTTCCTGAAATAGTCAAACTACATTCGATATCGATGAACAAAAGAACATCACCAATCAACAATCGCTTTTCACTCCAGTTGAAATACTCAATGACACACCCATTGGACGGTCCATAAATCAAGCCAACATTACTCTTTCCAATCATATTGGTAAATTATTAATTCATGCATATGGTGGTGCCAAGAAACTAACTGCGTCCGGGAATACATTTCCTGCTCGAATAGTGGTTGGAAGCGTTGCAGAAAAATTTCATTTCAATACTTTTAAATTTGAAGATATTTAAATGAATTTGCAGTATGTCACGCCTGCAAGCTATCGCGAGCTTTTACAGATAATTGTGGAAGTCCCCGATCGGATTTAACTCATATTTTGTCAATCTCTTTGGCTGCTTCGCTGCCCTGTGATGGATCCGCTGATCGCGTTCAAATCGATAAAATATATACAATGATAAAATTTATTTTAAAGAACGGTTCGGAGGAGCTGTACTTCCTTGGGGCTACAGAGCCTGAAGAAAGAGGGACAAAAGGTCTGCTGGGTGCAGTCAAAAGTGGATGCTCAAAAACAATAAGCCAGAAATCTGGATTTTCGATTCTATTTGAGGTAATAATTATCATTTATTACAATAACCTATTTTAACAATTTACACTCACATATTCTTGTATGTTTATTAAATTATTTATTAATTTTATTTGTGACTTTTTTAATAACTGTCGTTTCGAATATTAATACATTTTTGTTTCAAGACTCTTTCGGAAGAAAAATTAAAATTTATTTAAAGATCAAATGCGTTTTAAATAAATAATATTTTTAACTTTGTTGGTTAAAACAATTCGCGATAATATTAAGTGATTTAGTTAAAATTTTAAAACTTAACTTCGATTTTTATTATAAATATTAATTTTTGAAAATTTCTGTATGAGCGTACAATTTACAATAAATTTCTTCACTCTGTTCTTAAAATGATTGTCATTATTCTCATTTATTTTTCATATCTGAACTTGCATGGAAAGATATTTCCAAGATAATTGCAGAAATAAAATTAATTATCGATGGGACTGTGGGTTTTACAATTGACTTTCGAACAAGCGATATGCGTACTAAAGAACTAAAAAAACTTGCTGAGGAGAAAAGCTCCATTTGACCACATTTCCTGGTTTTTTCGAAATACGATGGGCTGAGTTCACCGCTGAATTGATAGGCTCTGTTCTAGAATCATGGCATGTATTAGTGCTTTACTTTCAAAAACTAAAAGAATGCAATAACGCCGAGGGAATCGGTTTTTTAAAGTATTTGACAAACAAGGATAATCTTGAAATTATGGAATTTTTGGCTGATGTATTTGAACTACCTTCAAGATTTCAAAAAAATCTTCCGAAAAACACTACGACACTCGTAGATATGATGCAGTACATACTTCAGATCTGTGAAAAATTAGAAGCTTTGCCAAACGAACCTTTACTCGGTGGTTGGGTATGAGCACTTGAGCAGTAAATTAACAAATTACGTAACGGTAGTTATGAACTCAAGAAAATTCCTTTGATTGTGCGCAAGCCCCGTACACGCGATAGGGCGCATAATTTGTATCTAACCGAGAAAAAAAGCCCAATCTGTTGACTTGAAAGAGGTTCATCGAATTATCGCTGCGGATTTAGCCGCTACATCGTTAGACATGGATTATTCTGAGATAATCGGCATTGGTCTTGCAACAACAATGCCGTCAAATCCGCCTTGACAAAGAAGATATCAGAAAAGTATTTTTAGTTAATTCTTTCAAAAAGTTGACTCGAAGAAAGAAAACCAAACTCTTAATTTTTAATCAAAGTTGTTTAGATAATTAGTTTTTCTGGAAAATTTGCAAAGTAAAACAAAAAGAATGATCGAATAGTGTTTTAGTTGAGTCCATAACGAAATTGGTTCGTAGAAAGAAAACCAAACTCTTAATTTTTTGCAGGAAAACCAAATCTTACTTATATTTCCATTGACGGTCGAAGAAAGGATTGATTTGATTCTTATCAAATCTATATATATTGTGATGTTGCAGTTTGGCACCATCACAATGATTCAATATTAGTTTAAAAATTTTAAGAACTATACGGAAATTAGACACGTCGGGTAAAATTCGGCACTTCGTTTTGTAAATCTTGTAAATTAAGATAATTTGATTTCACACATGTATTTTTTTATATGTGTATATAACTATCCTGAGGACTTTGCGGTCTTGAGTGAGAAAGCTCAAGAATCTCCCCATCCGGTGGCGTCGACGATTAGGATTCGCTTACACCTACAAACCCAGGGCACGTTCCTGGCGAATTACTCAAAATTCACAATAAAGAGGTAATTGCGACTAACTGAAATATGAATTTTAAGGGAGAATTGACCACAAAATCTGTAAATAGCTAGGCATTTCGGTCCCGTTTATCGTATCGCTCATAATTTAATTTTTTTTCAATCTCTATCGTTAAGGGTTATTCTTAACCTAAACCTCAGAATAAACCCAGGGCGAAATGACCACAAAGTCCGGCAGTGGACAGGCATTTCCGCCAAATTTATCTTGTGCGCGAAATATTAGTATTATTAAAGCAAGTATGCCTCCCTCTCCCAGCAGTAGCAGTACGGTCCCATCTACCAATCATCGGCCAGGAGTCAACCACCCCTTTTCGGCCTCTTGCCCTGTGGTTCGGGTTCAACGTGAACAAGAATTCGCGCCTACGGAAAACGATCTACTGGCGGGAAGGAATAAAGTGAGGGAAAGCGACAACAGCGAGGCTAGTCTCTCTTTCTTTTCTCCATAGATCGTAAGTGGTCCCCCTTCTTCCTGTGATCGACACGCCAGGCACGTTTCTCGCGCAGTAACGCTTGTAAGCTTGAGGTTCCGAGAGCTACCATAACTTCTACCGAATCATACTTTTCTTTGAGGTAGGACTTTAACCTTCTCTATAGTGGTTCAGCCAAGTTTATTTCCATGGCTTATCTTTTATTCGAGTAATATTATAATACCCCTTGGCTGGATCATTATGTACAGTACCTAAATTAGAATGATGGAGTGCCGACCAGTTACTCTTTCGTTGCCTGTGTGTCGCGTCGTATTTAGAGTGTTTTCGTTGGTAATGTTTTGAGTGCTTAGTGGAGTGGCCTGACCATAGGGATATATTGTGTTTCGGCCGCCTATTTCATTGGAATGTGAGTACCCGATATGACATCTCTGTCTCGACCGTAATTTCCTGACCTAAACGTGACTTCTAATCAACCTTCCAATCCATCTCGTGTACGACATTGCTGACGCCCCCTTCCTTTTTGTCTTTCTTTTCTTCGTTGTACTCACTATAACGACGGATTATTAATTTATTAATTATATCGCATTCAGTATTTCTCTGGTTAGTAAGAATCCTGACCCCCCTCCCTTTTTTTATTTGTTATTGGCACATCTCCGCAAATAATTTCCGTCGAATGTTTCTTTTAGTAACCCGTTTGATTTTATAGTAACTTCAACGACTTCGTATTCCTGTATTGTATCTACTTTCCTCGACCCGTTATCGTCACTATTTACGTAATTCCCTCGTTCCTTGTCCCTACCTTTACTTCGATAGACACGTTCGCTCATTTTTTAATGTGTATTCCTTCTAACAATCCCCCAGCCCCTCTTTGTTTGGTAATAATATTGGCAGGCTCTGTTCGGTTGTTAAATGCTTGGTTAATTTATTCATGATTGCTACTTTTATCTATTAATCTCGCTTCGCCTCAGCTTGTCACTTTTTTTGTACAATTTCGTTTTGTTTAAATTTTTCTTCCTATAATTTCAAAAATGTAACTTCCAATTGCCCTTGATTATTTTTTTCTGTTCGTTATTATATACATGTTTTTCTTAGAAGACTTTCTTGCCAGACTTTATTTAAGCCCCCCCCCCCCCCTCTACTTAAGAACTGAGCTAACTGATCATAAGGGATTTTTGGGCTTCTAATTTTTTTTGTATCGCATATAGTTCCTATCATATTCTCGTATCGCTCCCTTCAAGTCTGGATTAGGAAGCCCGTAAGGCTTTAGGATTGCTTTTAGGAAAGCTGGCGCTCTAAGCTATGTATTTTTATTGTTTTACCCTTGTGCGAGGCCTATAGGACCTTTTTTAATTTTAAATAAAATGGCCACATGACAATATATATTGGCACCATATTGGCACTCATATTGGCACCATATATTGACATCTATGTGAATATAAAACCCTGTAAATATCAACCTTTAAATTTCAAAATATATCTTCTGTTTACCAAAAAGAATACTTTCAGAAAAAAGTTTGGATTTTTTAAGTAAAAAATAGGGGTAACAAAATGCTTCCAAATTTTGAAAGTATTTTTTGAGGTTATGTTATAAAGGTACACCTTCAATTTTTTCCAACACACACCTTTAACTGTCTGCTTGAACATACATTTTTGTCAGAGTTTTCGTGATGGTGCGTCATGGCGAAAAATGACGAAAATCATGCATGCCGCACAGCACACTCTCGCCACTGCCGGGCACATCGAAATCCACTGTTCGTTTGACACTTTACAAGTTTCATTAATCGGTCGGCTGGAATAATGGTGCACTTGTATTTTAAGTAATGACTTATTTTTCATTTCTTTTTGTACATAACATTATTAAAAACAAATGCGCATTTTTAAAACGTTACCCTGTAGTGAAATTACGATTGCAATTACGATTACACCAAACGAATTATTTCAAAAATATTCACGAAAAAAAGTTGGAAAAAAGAATGTTAGGATTCTATGTATATAAAGTATTTACATAAGAATCGTCTGCAGTTGGCCTACAAAAATTATATTTTCTATTTTTCACCACGAGGAGGTTGCAATACGATTTTGAACCCCTTATTGCGGTGCTTTTTTAGTGATTCCTCTCGCACTTAGTATTTCCGCTAGCTTAAAAACTTTTGATAAGTATCTAGCATGAGATAAATCATACACTATTGCAACAATATGAGACCAACAACTAACAGCCCGTTTTCCGTTGGCACATTCGCATGTGTGATGCGTCAAACCACAAACACCAACTCTGTTAGGCCTATATCTCAAGTAGCATCTGTATGCTGTGCGAGAAATATGACTTAATGGAACTTTCAATTTGAGTACATTTGACTGGTCTTTAAAGTACTGAATCTTCAGTTTCCCATCTTTATACATCATTTCTGCCAAATATGATATCGCTTGGCTCAGTTGGTATTTTCCGTTATTTTTTTTTTTTTTTTTTTTTTTTTTGTAAAAAATAAAATAAATTTTCAATCACAGAGTTACACTTTCAATCCAAGTAATGAATTTTCTATACAAAAATAAGATATTTTATCCAAGTAAGTATATGAATTTTCTATGAAAATTGATAAATTTGTATGAAAATATATAAGGGAATGATAATGACAACTAGGTATAGCCCACTTGATGTAGGCCTCTAAATCATGTTCTTTTCCATTGGTATTGAGGGCCATCTCCAAGTGGACTTTACCTAGTTGTCATTCTAATTGCCTCATATACTCTTTGCTGAAAATTTGTCTGAATTTTAATTCATTATCACTTTTGAATTTAAACTATACATAATTAAAAAATAAAAAAGCGTGAAATCTTTTTAAAAAACCTAGAAAAAACGTGGGTAAAAAACGCCGCCAAATAATAAATTCTTACTAGCATTCCATACAAAGAACTCCGCACACATCTGTGGAAAATATGGTACCGGTCAAGTTGGCTGAAACTGTAGTATAATGTAGTTTATAATATCCTGATCACATAAAGTCCTTAGACACTGGGTCCAAAAAACGCCAGGTTTCGAGATAGGAGGGACCAAATGTAACTTTTCATCGGCGCGAGAGAGGAGTTTCACGTACCCTCGAAGACTATTTGGCACTACGCTCAGGGATCATGCCGGACTCTCTTTTCCTTTTATATTTTGTGGTTTGAGAGGTACCCCCCCCCCCCCAACAATAATATCCATGCCTGAATCTCGAGAAAAGTATACTTTTTCATGGCTGTTGTACCAAGTTAACGTTTCATGCATATTCGAGGAGTTCCACAGACCCTCTAGGACTGTCCGGCACCACGCTCAGGGATCATGCCGAACTCACTGTCGCTTGGATATTTTGTAGTTTGGGACCCCCTGAACAATAATATCCATGTCTAAAGGTGGACGAAAGGATACTTTTCAGCCGGAGTTGCATCGTATGTCGTTTTCCATGCAGATGAGAAGAGTTATAGCGACCACAGAGGACTATTTGGCGCCATGCTCAGGGATCATGCAAAACTCTTTGTTCCATTGATATTTTATATTTTAGGGTCCCCTGATCATGTACTTATTGAATCTAATTAAACAGGTCCTATTAACCACATCGTGAAGAATGAGTTATGAGAAGTGTGTCTGGGGGTAGTCTGACTACTGTACAAAAAAATTAATTGTTAGTTTTTGGATTAGGCTAACACAATCTGAATTTGATTAAACATCACCAATTATGCACGTTCTTATTCAAACTAATTAATCAGGACCTATTAACTGTGTCGTCAAAACTGTAATATTGAGTGGGTATTTGCGGGTTGTTTACCTTCCTTAAAAAAATTAATTAGGGGTTTTCGGATCATGGTTACATAAACTGAATTTGATGTTACGTTACCAAGGGCATAGTTTCTCATTTAAACTAATTACTCGTGTCTTACCAACTACGTCGTCAAGACTTAAGTATGAGAAAGGTGTCCGGGGGTAGTTTAAGTGCTGTAAAATGTTAATTGTTAGTTTTTGGATCAGAATCACGCAAACTAAATGTGATTAAACATCACTAAGTGCTTACTTACTTATTCAAACTAATTAATCAGGTCCTGTAAATTGCAGGTGACGGACAACTGTGCACGGATCAACTGTGAAGATCGGTGACCATAGGCACAACTGTGCACCAAGCCATCTGTGTACGTCTGCATTTCAACGTGCACAGATGGGACACTCCCAACTGAGCACGTTTAAATTTCTAAATGACTAAATAAAATAAAAAATAATAAAACATGACTAAATGTCAACGTGCACAAATGGTACCCTACTAGCGGTTCACGTGCACCGATGGGAGACTCCCAACTGTGCACGTCGACATGTAGACGTGCACAGATGGTCCGGTGCATAGTTGTACCTGTGGCCAACAACGTGCACAATTGTGCCTATGGCCATCGACGTGCACAGATGGGGTCGTGCACAGTTGTACCCATCCCGTCAATTACGTCGTCTAGACTAAACTAAGGGGATGGTATGTGAGGCTAGTTTAAATAATATATATAACAAATGTTTGGTAGGATAAGAGCAAGTTGATTCCTTTACGTACAGTTTCTTTTTATAACAACATTAGCCCTACATTCCATCCATAACCTCGTCACGATTTAATTTGATTACAAAATATGCACGTAATATTTTGTTTATGAACCATAGTCTCCTATGTCAATTTTGAAGCTTTTGGTTTTGGAAATCGGTTGTCATAATGCAAAAGCCTCTTTTAAATAAGCTTTTCGATTTCGGGCATCGGTGGCTTGTAATAAAGGAGGTTTTGCCGCTATGGCAACTTGACTGTCAATTTCCAAACTGTTTACATTATGCATGTTCTTTTTTAAAAATAATCTTTGTAGTTTACTCTTGACACAAATTCTGCAATAACTTTCTATTTTCTTCGTATCGGGCAATGTTTGTTTGATATTGAAGTCAAATTTATAAAAGAAACACTGAAGAATTGCCCTATACCTGAAATTCAGTCATGCCGCCCATCAGAATAAGTTGCTACATATGGGCAATCGCCTTACAGCCACGAGCGATGGTACACATATCTGATGCAGAAAATGAGCAGAAACAACAAATCGAAATTTATGATCGTTTTGAACATGAAATAGCTCCTCAAGAGATTGATAAAAAATACGAGGATATGCCTGAACTACAATCGAAGAATTAATATGGAGATGAATGATTCAGCACTTGATCCTAATTGTCTGACACTCAATGTTTTAAAACAAAGAAGAAATAGTTCTTGTATATTTTGCAACAGAATGCAAGATGTGACTCGGTTGTCGGTGAAATTTCGGGTTACTGTTTTTGTAAAAAAAAAATAATTACGTACCGGAATCAACTTGTTATTGTCCTGAACATTTGGATGTGAGTGGCTTTATACAAAACCTCCTACTGCAAGGTTTAGAATTTTGCATTAGGCCTTACCGCTTGTCTGGTGTGCAGTTGCATTATTTTTTGCAATGCCTACGTGAATTATCGACGATTGATGAGCCTGATTTTAATAATGAAGAAACGTTTTCAGAGGAAGATTTCAATTCAATCAGTCATCACTCAGCCCTTGGCTGAGTGATGACTGATTGACTCTTTAAAAGTTATTTTTGGATACGATAGTAGGAAAAATGTAAGCCTCATTATTTCTATTGTGAGAAGATCTTTGATGACACATTTTGTTCCCAAAAACATAGGGTTGACGGCTATAACACGTGAGCAGTATATACAGCGGACTTCGCAAATGAACTTTATAATCCCCCTCCTGAAGTTCCAAAAATGATTGCCTATATATATGGAATTTATGTATATATCCGTAAACCCAGCAATTTCAAAGCACTCAGGCAAACATACTGCGTTCATAAAGGTCGCCATTTAACCTTCGCTCCCACTTCTGGGTCAAATTGACCCGTACCTCGAGTTTGGTTGCGTATACCTTTTTCAACAAATTTTTTTTTCAAAATTTTTTTTTGTTAATAAATTATCTTTTCGATTTTTTTAACTTATCCCACCAATTTTCGAAATAGTTCTAGTATATGTGTGATTTTTTTCAAATGAATTGGTTAAGCCGTTTTGAGATGATAGCCGATCAAAAATGTAGTCGGGTCAATTTGACCCAGTGTAGGGAACTCGATTGAAAAAATAGGTGTAGGGAGGGAAGGTTAATTAGGCAGCCTTAGTTGTAACTCCAGACGGCTATATTTTGGATATTCATGAGCCCTACTTTTCGGACTCTCGAAATAACGATGCTGTCATGCTTACTACTGAATTCGAAATCGATATTAATAGGCTGCGATAATGTTTCGAAAACGATGACATTATAATTGTGGGCCGTGGTTATCGTGATGCCCTACCGCTTCTTGAAAATCTTTGTATTATTAGTTCCTCGGAAATCTTATGAACATAAACCATACCATTGACATCGGCGATTTTTACCGTATTGGTGGGGCGATCCTCAACAAGTATCGTCCTTGCATACGGATGGCTGAAGCGACCGTAGACTTAGCCCCAACAATGTTACAAAAATCACGCGAACCCAACGTCGTGCAGGCCAGAGTTACAATTGACAACCTGCATACCAGGAATGCCAGATGGATTCATCTTAATGAACACCAAGTACCTCGTTTCCCTAGGTTGGATATGAATTATCTGAAGAAACTGACGGTAGGAAGCTATCAGCTGAATTTAGCAGGAGCTTACATCCAAGATAAGGTTGACAGGGAGAGAATGGAAGATATAGAGTTGAAGGAACTTGTCGATAAACTGGGTTTAATCAGAGTGCGAGTGTATTCTCGCTCCAGACGCGTAACGAAATATCAGATCTGGATATTCTATGTAGAAAATAACTTGGTTCAAGCAGCCGATGATCAAGAGCTACAACTGGATTAAAAACGAACCAATGAACAAATATTGAGATACTACTGCACTTGCAAAACAGTCGGATCATGTGCATATAGCAAGCATATTATAATATATATTTAGGATACGCACGCCATCAGCTATCAGTAAAGTATCCAAGCAGATCTATGATTAATAATATTGCGGATGCGGGTCAAAGGGAACAGTAGAATGATATCATTGTTTAAACACTTCCCGATTTTTCCTTCATTTTCCGGATCGCATCATAATCTTGTATTATCTGGCTGGAAAATACCAGAATATTGCCATTATTGACCTGATCATTTTTTAATTTTTCCCTAACTGGCTGGATAATACTCCGTTATTGCCTTATTTCGCAGGATCGTGCACTGATATCGTGTTCATATTGTCTTGATTACCCGGATTTCTTTCCTTAATTGGATGGACAGAGAGTTGGGCATGACATAAATATTATCGATCAGGAGGCCCTAAGCTACAAAATAACAAAGAGACGGCGATATCGGCATGATCCCTGAGCGTATAGTCCTCTTTGGTCGCTATAACTCTTCTCATCTGCATGGAAAGCGACATACGATGCAACACCGACTGAAAAGCATCCTTTCGTCCACCTGTAGACATGAATATTATTGTTCAGGGGGTCCCAAACTACAAAATATCCAAGCGACAGTGAGTTCGGCATGATCCCTGAGCGTGATGCCAAACAGTCCTAGAGGGTCCGTGGAACTCCTCAAGTATGCATGAAACGTTAACTTGGTACAACAAGCATGAAAAAGTATACTTTTCTCGAGATTCAGGCATGGATATTATTGTTGGGGGGGGGGGGGGGCCCCAAACGACAAAATATAAAAGGAACAGCGAGGGCGGCATGATCCCTGAGCGGAGTGCCAAATA
>JAAAKG020136132.1:0-13299 GCA_010014905.2 Druon quercuslanigerum | reverse complement strand
TTGAAGTGAAAAAAATCAAAATATTTTGATCAGAGAAAAAAACAGTTTTTCGTAAATAATTCGAAAAATAAAAAAGCCGCAACTTTTTTTATAAAGAGAAAAAGATACAAATGAAATTTCCACTCAGAATATATATTTTAAAAATTAAAATTCAAGACTTCATTTTCAGAAGTTTAGCGGCCTCCCCACTCCAGTAAAATAATTCTATATCTCCTTTTTGCATCCGACTTCTCAATTACTTAGCTGGAAAAAAATCGAGGAGAGTTAAAATATATTTTGAAGCTTATAAATAAATATTTGAAAATAAAAATTAATTTAAAAATATCTCTGAAGTTTTTAAAAAGGAATCTGGAAGATTTTAAGGTAATTTTTTAATGTTTCAGGATTCTCGAAAAATTTTAGAAAAAATTTGAATTCCATGAGAATAACAATAGTGTATGAATTTATAAATTTTTGATTTATTCTTCAATGTAGAACATTGAAAATGAAAACATGGATTTATATTTTTTTTAAATCTTTGAATTGTACATTACATACAGGTTAAAAAACTTTTATTTTGCAGTTTAACGGCTTTTGATGACAAGATGTTTAATTGAAAAGTGCTGTAGGCTTCTATTTTACACGCGTAAATTATTGAGCTTTTAAATTGAAAAAGGTTTAATCTTTAATTTTAAAAGTTTAATATTAAAAAGTATTCCACTCTTTAATTTGCATTTAAGTTTTTGTACATATTAAATAAAGACATTTTTATAGTAATTTTTATAATATTTTTGCTTGTAACTTATTGTATTTATTTATAGATTTTTGCAAAAATGGTTTTATTTTTCTGTATTTTTTTTTTTTTATAATTTCGACAGGATATCCTTGAAGTTTATCAAGATTTAAAGTCATTTTACAACCCTCAGGAATAGTCTAATTTATTTTCATATACTGCATGCGGGATTTCGTTTGTTTCAGAATCTCGCTTCAAATGTGTAATCCCTTAAGACACCGTCGGCAATTTTCATTGATAAGCTTTATTTTGTAATTAGCTTGCACGATTCAGATAATTCTCAGTTACATTTCCCTTTGGGTTTCGACATCTGTATGCAGCAACATCCCTTTTATAAATGGATCATAATAAAACAAGATTTTGCCATTAAAGAACCCCAATCGATTTTTTTAAGCGCACCTAATAAAAAAGGACTGGGTGTGGCTTCTGCTGTGACATCTATCAAATTAAATTAAATGGTTTTAGCTCCAAGGAGTGGAAAGCATGGATGTTGAATTTCCAATCATTCTCACATAGAAGAAACTAATCAAGCGAACTGACTTGAGAGACATTACACCGAAGTATCCTATAAATTTACTTGGTTCGTGCTATTTGAACGAGGTATCTAATTTTGACTAATGTACATTGAAGTGATAAAATATCCTCTGTTATATCCTAATGTTAAGGTTAAATGCAGAATTTAACTGTCAAGGATATGTTTTCATAAAGGATATATGGCCTGTTTGCTTTAAGTGAGATGATATTTCATATTTCTAGCCAATTTGCGTGGAATATTACACCTCAAAGATCCTTTTTTGAGACACATT
Source organism: Druon quercuslanigerum (assembly GCA_010014905.2). NCBI lineage: Eukaryota > Metazoa > Arthropoda > Insecta > Hymenoptera > Cynipidae > Druon > Druon quercuslanigerum. The sequence goes on along the minus strand of JAAAKG020136132.1, from coordinate 11,721 downwards.
TGAGCAGTTTCGAATTTCAGATGACTATTCAAACAAGGGTGGCTGCTGTTCCATAAAAAACTGGAAATCAGGGAAAAGTCTGGAATTTTGAAAAAAATGCAAGTAACTGTCAAGCATAATCAGGACTTCTCTAACTTTATTTTTAAATTAATTTTTAATAAATTGTTTAAGATAAAGACACTAAAGTAACATTTAAAAAAAATTCATTGCATCATTTTAGGGTATTTTAAAACATTCCTAAAATATTTATTAATTTTTTATAATTTTTAGGGATTTTAAAGGACATATAAAATTTTAGGGTATTTTTCGAATTTCCTAGAAATTTTCTAGAGTTTAAAAAATGTTCAGGGATTCAAAAATATATTAAAGGATTTGAAATATTTAAAGTTTTTTTTAGATACGAAGGAACTTTTAAGTGATTTATATAATTTAATGGTATTTTCAATGGTTATAGTCTGTTTTAATCTTACGAGAAATCTTCAAGACCTTTAAAAAGTTTCCAGGAATTTCAAAATATTGTAAAGGATTTGAAATATTTTAGGGTATTTAAAAAAACCTAAAGTCTTTTTAATAGATTTCAAGCGGTTAAAGGTATTCTAAAGGGTTTTAAAGATTTTACGATATTTTCTAAAAATGCTTAGGAATTGTTAATATAATTCGTAACGTTAAAGGGGTATCCCAGGATTTTAAAATATTTTAGTGTATTTTCTTTAATTCGGAGAAATTTTCTAGAGCTTTAAGAAATTTTAAAGGTTTATTTTTAAAAAATTCCAATGACTTTTTTATTGAATTCTATAATTGAATAGGATTTTAAAGGATTTTAAATATTTTCTGGTATTTAAAATATTTCAATGAATTTTTTATAAATTTCGAAGGTATTTTTTATCCATTCTGAAGAATTTTTTAGAGCTTTAAGAATTTTTAAAGGGATTTTAAAATAATTCTAAAGATTAAAAATTGTATGGGGTATTTTAAACATTTTCATGGAGTCGTTAATAGATTTCGTAAAGTTAAAGGAATTCCCAAAGTATTTAAAGATTTTAGGGTATTATTCTGAGGAATCTTTTTGATCGTTAGGAAGTTTTGAGGGATTTTAAAAGATTTTAAAAGATTTTAAATATTATGAGATATTTATAAAAAAAAATCCCAAGGTACTTTAAATTGATTTCTGTTATTGAATTTAAAATATTTTCAGGTATTTAAAAAATTCCCAACAATTGTTAAAAGATTTTTAAAAACTGAAGGTATTCTAAAGGACTATCGGGATTTTAGGGTAATTTAAAGCATTTGAAGATCTGAGGGTATTATTCTGATGAATTTTTTTGATCTTTAAGAAGTTTTGAGGGATTTTCAAAGATTTCAAAAGATTTTAAATATTATAGGATATTTATTTTAAAAATCTCAAGGTATTTTAAATTGATTTCTGTATTTGGATTGGATTTTAAAGGACTTAAAATATATTCAGGTATTCAAAAAATTCCAAACGATTTTTGAAACATTTTCAAAGCTAAAGGTATTCCGAAGGACTATAGGGATTTTATGGTAATTTTTATCAATTCTGAGGAATTTTTTAAAGCTTTGAGAAGTTTTGAGGGATTTGAAAATCTTTTTAAACATTTCAAGGAATTGTAATATGTTTCGTAAAGTTAAGGACGTTCCAAAGAACTTTAAAGATTTTTAGGTATTGTTATGAATTTAAAAGATTTCAAAAGATTTGAAATTTTATGCGATATTTAAAAAAATGCCAAGGTATTTTTAATGGATTTCTGTAATTGGATGCGGTTTTATTGGATTTTAAATATTTTATGTTATTTAAAAAATTTGAAGAAATTTTTGAAAGATTCGGAAAAGCTAAGGGGATTCCAAAGGATTATAAGGATTTTAGGTTTTTTTTTAATCCAGAGGAACTTTTTAGAGCTTTAAGAAGTTTTGAGGGATTTTTAAATATTGCAAAATATTGGAATTTGTGTAGTATTTTTTTTAAACTCCAAGGAGTTTTTAATTGGTTTCTGCAACTGAATAGGATTTCAAAATATTTTCAATATTTTCGGGTATTTTAAATATTCGCAAAAAAAATTTTTTTAGATTCCGAAAAGCTATAGGGATTCCAAAGGACTATAAGGATTTTAAGGTATTTTTTTTATTTCTGAGGAATTTTCTAGAGCTTTAAAAAGTTTTAGGGGATTTTAAAAGATTTCAAGAGATTAAAAATTTTATGTGTTATTTAAAATAATTCCAATACGTCTTTCATTGATTTCTGTAACTAAAATGGATTTTAAAGGATTTTTAATATTTTCGGTTATTTAAAAAATGTAAAGGAATTTTTTATAGATTTCGAAAATATAATATAATATCAGGGTATTTTTTTAATTCGAATGAATTATTTAGAGCTATAAGAAGTTATGAAGGATTTTAAAATATTTTCAATTTTATCGATTATTTAAAAAATCCCAGGAAATTTTTATTGCTTCCTATAATCGAGTGGGGTTTTAAGGGCTCATAAACATTTCCGGGCATTAAAAAATTCGAAAAAACTGTTCATAGATTTCGAAACGCTAAAGGGATTCAAAAGGAATTCAAAGCTTTTAGGGTATTCTTCTTAATTCTGAAGTTTTTTTAGAGCTTTAAAAAGTATTGTGGGATTTTCAGCTATTCCAAAAGATTTAAAATAGTATGGTGCATTAAAAATAATTTTCTGCGATTTATAAACTTTCAACATATTTTAATAAATTTTCAAATAAAATATTACAGTAATTAGGCCAAAGAATTTTCTAAAGCTTATAATTTATAGAGTTTATGAAGTTTTTAAAACTTCCAAAGGATTTCAAAATATTTTAAGGGATTTGAAACATTTTAGGGAATTTTTAAAGATTAAAAGTAATTTTCTTAAAAGAAATTTTCAAGAGCTTTAAAAATTTGTAAGGGATTCTAGAAATTTGAAGAGATTTACAAGCATTTCAACGATTTTAAAGGATTTATCCAAAATATTCAAAGGTATTTTGAAAGATTTGCAATATTTTAAGGAATTTTGAGAGATTCAAATTATTTTAGGGTTTTTTTAAAAATTCCAAGGAATTTTCTAGATCTTTGGAAAATTTAAAATATTTCTAAAAGTCTTAAGGTACCTGGAATATATTAAAATATTTTTACGTATTCCAATAATTTGAAGTGATTTAAAAATTTTTAGATTTGAGGGTATTTTTAGTCATTCCAATCAGAGCTTTAACAAGTTTCAGGGTACAAAATATTTCAGGGAATTTTTTAAACCTTCTAGGAATTATCAAAAGTATGAAAAGTTGCAACAAATTTCAAGATATTTAAAGGGATTCGGAAAGATTTCAAAGGATTTGAAGTATCTTATGGTATTAAAATTTTCCAAGGTATTTTCAAGAGATTAAAAAAAAATTCATGGGTTTTGAAGAATTTTCCAGAATTTCGGTAAATTTTAAAAGTTCTCTAAATATTTTAAGAAATGTTGAAGTCTTATGGATTTATCCTGAATTTTTTTCGATTCACTTGCAATTTTTATAAATTTCATCAAATTCTTTTCAATTCAAAAGAAACGTGGTCTCATTATTAATGCACCCTTCTAACTTTTTGGCACAAAATTAGTCAATGTTAGTTACTTTATTTGTTTAAATAATAATATTAAATAAAAAATTTATAAAATTAAATTTCGAATATTTTTCATTCCATTTATAAAAGGTTTTATATTTAAAAATTGGAAAGATGAGAATTTTAATTTTTAATTTTCTAAAGTCTCTGCATATTCAAACCCCAGGTTTCGCGGGCTCCCTCTTTTACACAAGTGAAAATTTATTCCACTATTCTATTACTTGAATATTGATTTATTGTTAAGAAGCAATTGATTTAAAAGGATTCGGACTTTTATATTCAGTATTCAAAAGACAGAAAGAGCGAAGTAGGTTAATTATATTATTGAATCTCGTATAGAGTATAATGATCTTACCGGCAAATACAAAATTACTTTTCATTAATATGAAAGCTGTTCTAAAAAAATGGGATTCAATCTGATTAAAAGAAGAGGTAATATTTAACATAAATGTGATACATAAAAGTGTATAAATTTTTTATTGATTCTAAAAGCTGAGAACCTGCTGTTACAATAATAAATAGTTTATTAAAACATTCAAACTTTAGGAATCATCAAGAATTAGAGTATATTTCCAAAATTTTATTATTGGAAATATTCTACTAATATACATTTTTTGTACACAAATAGTAATAAATAAAAGAAATATCTTGTATTTTCACTTAGCGCAAAATTTGTTTAAGAATTGTTACGTCCCTAGTTAGTAGAATCATTAGGTTAAAGGTTATGTTGTCACATAGTGACGTCATAATTTTGTCATTAATGTGGCGCGAAATTTGAATTGCAATATTTACTTTCGAACTCTCTAACGTAATATGCATTTAATATAGAACAATGGGATTGAGCATATTGGAATTGCTCCTTTCACGACTTCTAATTAAAAATATTGTAAAAAAAACTTCGAAGTAATATAAGCTTTATCAATACCAATAATGTAAATGTGATATTCGAAAAACCTTATGTAATTTCTAGCATGTTTGTATCAAGCTGTCTAAATGGTACTATCATTTTGTAATATTATCGATCGATGTAAATAAAGTTACGACTGTAAATATTTATATATAGCCACCTTCTGTTTAATGTAACCTAATAATGAAATGCTTATGTAAAAATATGCCAATAATTGTAAGGAAAGAAATATACTCGACTTGAAAATAATAAAAAGACTTTATTTGCAGTAGGGTAATTTATGAATCCAATTTTAAACTTTTTAATTAATTACTTTAAAAAATATATATGTCACGGTTTCATTTATTGAATCGAGGAATTTTCTGAATTCAAGGAATTTAAGAAAGTCAGGGAATTTAAAATGGCAATGAATTCAAAGAATTCAGCTTATTCAAGGAGTTCAGACTATTTAATATATGAAAGAAAATTAGAGTTCAGAGATTTCAGAATATTCTAGGAATTTTATAAATTAATAATTTATTTTAATTATTGATAAAATAAATGTCATTAATTTTTGCTGAAGGTGACTTCAAGCGCATCCATAATAGCTCAAGTAGAATGTTGCGCGCGAAGTTTAAAAGTAAAATTCTAAATTGGCAAATAAATGTAAATAAAGATATGTAATAATTAAATTAACGTAAAAAAGAAGTCAATATTTTAAATTAGTAAGTAGATTGTAAAAATTTCGTTGAAGTCGTTGAATTTGCACGCAGCGAGTGCAAACGTTAATAACCATCTCGTCTCGTAATCTCAAGGTCACTGCTTGACTGCTCTCACTTGCATCGCAGTGTCGTTGTCTGAGGTATCCACTGCGCGGCTCTAGCATCGAGTCAAAATTCTTAAATTTACCAAAGGAACGCTTATTAACTGCTATTAAAAGAAGACGCACTTTAAGCCGCCTTCGGCCCATGTAAATGACAGGTATTTTATTTTTAAACTTTTTAAAGCTGCCAAAAAAAGTATTGCGATTACTCCGTGAGTTTCTAATGGAAATTTTAACGTAGAATCCGAATTTCAACAATTTAAAAGTTGATCTTGCTGCTTTTGTTTTAGTTTTTTAAGAAGGAACTGAAGGAGGACTCAGTGGAATCTTTGAGGGTACTTTGTAGAGGCTCCTTTCGGTTCCTTCGGTCCGCCAGGAATTCAACAAAATTTTTTGGTTGATGATATATTTTCAATGAAATCGCTGGGTAGATCCAGGTTTCGCGCAATTTTCACAAAACGAACACTCCCATTTCTCTTACAGATGTCTAAGGTTACTACTACGTGTCGGCTCAAATAATGTTCAAATGCTAATTTTCAAAATCATGTAAGACGAACAATTTTGTTATTAAATATTTTTTTATTTCATGTATTGTTTTTTCAAATGTTTAAATTTCTTGCTTTTAATGTCATTTTTCAGAAATAAAGCAAGAAAATTTTATCAAATAATAATTTTACGAAATTGGTAGATGTTTCAGGATACAGAATTTCTTATGATAACATTTTCTTGTGTCTTGCATAGAATTATCTACGTTTAATAAAAATTCTCATGAATGAAAGAAATTCTAGGCGTCTAATAAGGAAATAATTTCAAGATAATAAATATAATTTACTCTGTGAAATTGTAAATCCATATCCGAATCGAATGGGGATGAGTGGTAATTTAAAAATGTCACCCAGTAATCCCTACATCCCCGCATAATATCGCAATTTGGGTATATCAGTCGAAATGTCCCTTATATACTAACTAGTAAAATTCTCACCGCTTGTGAGAAACAACCAGTGCCGGGCCAAAAATTGATGGTGCCCCAAGTAATATTTAATTTTCTTACTTCAACGTCGAATTTTGTTTACATATTTCATTAAAATGTTATATTATAACTATCTCATTGATTATTTTTAATGTTGAGAATATTTAATTTAATTTCAATTTACTTTGAATTTATTACTTTATATTCTCATCGAAAGTTCAGTACACATTAACTTTTTGTGAGTTTTGTAAGTGCTAGAAGATTGATAATATGAGTAAGATATATATCTTTCCCTAAGATAAATTGAAACATACATATAAATATGAATTGTAATTAGAGCCCAATAAATCCATTTTGTTAGTTATAAAAGAAGATATTGCATTCATTTTTGTCTTTTTCCTACTCTTAAAGTTTAAAAGTTAAAAAGTCAAATATTTATTTTAATATTAGTTGAAAGTTGAAAATTAACGCTTTTGTTTAAAAATTATACAATTGCGTTACAAATTTAACTGTTCTGTAGATGATTATTGTTATTGGCTTCAAAATTCAATAGTTTTGTTGAAAATTAATGCGTTTTCTTGAAAGTTCGTCTTTTTGGCAGATCATTAATCTTTTTCGCAGAAAATTTATTTTTTTGGTTGAAAGTTTAACCATTTGGTTTTTTTTAGATTGACCTCTTTGTTTGAAAATTTAACTCTTTTGTTAAAAATTCGCTTTTATTTTCTTAAATTGGCACCCAAAAATCCATTTTGTTAGTTAGAAAAGTAGATATAACATTTATTATTGTCTTTTTTTTACTCTTAAAAATTCACGAAATAATAAACGTTTTATGACTTTAATCGGCTTGTACTTTAAGTAATTTTCTATAGGATTTGCCGATTTTTATTTTTCTTAAATTAAATGAATGTTTTTTTAAATCAAAGAATCTTTTTCTGAGTGTCTGTAAATTATTACTAGAATAAAAAAAGAAGTTTGGATCATCCTTAAAAAAAGTATAATTTAATTAAAAACTTTGAATGACATTATAATTTGACCAGGACTATACAATGTTTGTGGTTTCACTTGAAATGTTTCATCCCAAAAATTATACATTTTTCTCCATTCATGATATTCTTTGATTTTTAATTTTTATAAAATTTATAAAAATGCAACAAAAAAATTTTTATTTTAAACTTTCTGAAACTTTAATTTACAGTTAAATGCCAAAAAAGTTTGTTAAGAAATGATCTAATTTCGATCAGTTTTGTAAGTTATTACAATATTTATTTATTATTATTGTTTATTATTTTATTTTATTATTATTTTATTATTTTTTGTTAGATATATCTGTTAAAAAATAAAATATTTTAAAATGAGATTCAAAAAATATTTCTTCTCGTTCGAAAATATTGTCGTATTTAAGTGATAGCAATCCATAGAAATTTTGCTCTGCAAACTTACTTCTATCTTAATTTCTCAAAAATAAATTTATAAAAATTCCTTACTGCCTGTTTATTCCTAAATACTTTTTATATAATTTTAAAAAATGGATTGAAATTAGATAAAAAATTAGACAAAGTAATGTACATATTTTATTTTTATTTTAATGACATAACCTAAAACGGAAATTGAACTGAAGTTTGACTGTTAACTAGTTAGCGACAATGACTGACTAATTTGCATTTCAATCAGTTTTTTTTAACAAATTCGAATTTAACGAGATTGCAAATATTCATTTTGGATTTATATAATATTATTGGATTTTTTTAATTAATATTAATTTAAGAGTATTAATCTGCTTTAGATTTTATGTCTAAAGAAAAATAATTCGGACCCTTGTATATTACCTTATTAGCACTTGAACTGTATTTATTAATCTCTGCCGTAATAATTAATATCTTCCGTACTAAGGAAAAACGGTCTATTTTCTCATAACTAAATATGTTTAAATCGACCTAAACGACGCCACCACTTACGTAAGATTTTCCTTAGTACGGAAGATATGAAGTTTATTATAATTTTTGGGTGTCAATTCTAATTTTTTGAAATTAATAAAAGAATCGGCACATATTTAAAATGAAAAATATAAAAGGTTTTTTTTTTATTAGTGGACTGTATTTATATGACTTGGAATGGAGGAGTCTTTACAGTAAAAGCTGTGAGAGAGATGTTCTCTTGTGGAGAGATAATGAAAATCTGCTAACAATAACACTGACCCAATGTCTCTAGGCCATGTAAATTTGGCACGAAGCCGCATTCGGTTACTGTCGGAGATTTCCGGTTGCCTGTTTCGGCTCCCGCGTAGAAGCGGCCATTAACTTCCGATCGCAGTCGGAAAGAGACGAAGTGGAAATCCCCGAAGGAAAACCCACGAAGACGATGCTCGGTATCTAACGGCTTAAGGCCCAGAGTTGTCTGGTTATTCAAAGAGTACCATAAAATATCCTAAAAAATAGACACCTAAGTGTAACTGGACGGATTAAAGTGGTAAAGGTTTCCAAAATCATCTGAAGTCTAAGTCGGTCATGTTGTAAATAAAAATAAAGAATGAAATTGTAATGGTTGACATTTTGCTGGTAATAAAATACTAATAGAAACGTGCTTATTTGAATACCATACGAAGACTAATAGTTTTCACTTTCGTATAAAATTCTTGGAAACATAAAAATTGTTCAGGGCTGAACAATAATCTAAATACATCTTTTAGTTTTGATAAGAAAAATAATTATTATTTAATAAGGAATTATGCAAATAAACTTAATATTGTAAAAATGAAATAAATCTCGCTCAGCGAATAAGACTGTTTGAGAGTGGAGATATTATAATCTCGCCCAGTAACATTTATTTCATCAGTTCACACTATACCTTCATCACTCTCAGTTAGCACTTGGAACAGTGCGAAAAAGGGGATTTTACAATTTTAGCTAAAATTTTACACTGCGAAATTGGTGCGGGGCACGGAGGTGAAGGTACGTGTTAAATTTTGAAAACAAATTTTGGCAATATGGCTGCTTACGGAGCGACCGATGTGCCGTGAGTGCCTCCTGGCAGAACTAAATTCAGAAAGCGAGCATGCGGGCACTTACATTTGGACCACCCTTGTCACTTTGTATATTTTTTTGTTTCGTAGATTTAGTGTACTTGAAAATTAAAGAACGAATACTCCTTTTAAATAGTATCGTTTCAGGCTTATGTACTATGCAAAAGAAGATGTTTTCAGAGAAGTTATTGGAAAAAGAGGCTGTGGAAATATCTTCAAGCGGGTACTCGTGTACCCTGACCTCGATAAATGATTTTACATCATTATCCAATAAATACATGGTCTAGCCACGCGCAAGTAAAAAAACTGAGCCTATCAGAATCTTGCCGCATAATTTCTCCATCTTAGATAAGTAACGCGGCAAATGTAAGTGATTTTCAAATTACAAATTTTATAATTAGATTGTTTTGTAATTTTGAAATATAGAAATATTTCAGTACTAATAAAATGCATTGTAATGTTGAAGAAGGTTGAAGGAAAATACGGATTAATTAAAATTTTAGGTTATGTGTTTCATAACCCCTTCCTGCTGACAAAAACTGGCATGTGTGTTTAAAATAAAATGAAATTGAAGTAAATCGGGAAAGGCATGAATAAATAAAATTATATAATATAGTGTCCACGACACATAAAGTCATTAATATGTTTTATTTATTAAATTTTTTTCTCAATTTTGGAGAAAAATTGGATCGAAACATATTAAGCATATTAAATATTTATTTATAATTATTGCTACTCTTCCTCATATTTTTTTACAAATTTGTATAACGTTCGTGGTGTAATGAATACATGAAGACATGAGAATGACAACTCGGTAAGGATCATTTTTTCGAAATTCAGTTTTTTAGCGATTTCAAGTAGTTTATGACGTAAGTTATCCTTAAATAGCAAAACTACACTAAAAAAGTCAAATTTCACGAGTTTTCATCCTCTTGTTTTCATATGAAGCATGGAAAGGACGAAGGAGGAACTGACAATTTTTCGGAAGTGAGGTTTTTTGTAAAAAAAATTTCAAAAATTCAAATATATTGAGTTAAAATGCTTTGTTGGAACGTGTATTTTTTATGGTAGCAGTACCGCAAAGTCCGAATGTCATATACATTCAAAATAAAGACTTTTTTGGCCAAGCTATATTTGTCACAATATTCACAATAGCCCTATATCTCAATATTTTCATAGTGCAAAAGCAGTAAATATAAATTTGTATCGAGTCAGACAGGTTAAATAAGCTGACATATTTTTCTTACAGCTGGAATCTTTTTTGCAATTAAACATTGTTATTATCGACTAAGCAATATGTCGATTTAGAGTCAGCATTTCATTTTCTCCTTACATTGATATTTCGATTTTACACGTGTTTTTTCGTTCTCCTGCACAATTTCCATTATGACAGTTGCTCCCTGTTGCCTTTCCAACGCATTTATATATAATATCAAATTAAATTTTATGACAAAAAAAATATTTCTTATTGTTAGAATACTTTTAAGAGCAATATTAAATGTTATTGGCGAAACCCTATAATATTGTACATGCATATTTATATGAAAATGCAAAATTATTTCTAAATTATACAATATGAATAGGTATCTTCTACTTAATCTGGGAATGATGAACCTTATTATGCATGTATACAAATGAAGGAAATAACCTAAAGAGGAAATAGAAATCATAAATTCTACAAGCTCCAATTAGTTGTCATCCGGATACAGACCTTACAAACTTTTCTGAAAAATTTACGGACCCTCGTAATCCTGTTATGAACGTCTCTCAATTTTGCGTACATTTTTCTGAAAGAATTGGCGGCATAGAATTAAGCATACACTGTTAAACGGAGATACTTGAAATAATATTGTCATAAATATGAAAATTTGTATGTGTTTTTAATCAATCTTTTCGGTATTTTACAAAGTTCTATTCTGTCCTGAATATAACTTATGTTCTTCAAATACATCATTCAATACTTCTTTCAAGTACTTTGAAATTCATTTTTTCAATATTTTTATAATACTTCTACGTACATACTCATTTTCCTATAATAGTTTCTCGCACGGAGAGTGGGGAGAGTACACGTCAAATTCGAACTGAGTGGTTAAACTAACAAAATGGTGGAATTATGCGGCGGCGTAACTTGGACGAAACGGGGCCCTTAAGTGGCTAGACCATGCATTTATTGGATCATGATTTTACATGATGGTTTTTCCAGATTCAGTGCTGGAACATTAATAACTTCGAAATCCACTAGTATGACAAACTGTATAACTTTAAACTACCTGGGAGGGACCCTAGATCGGCCTGGCATGGGAGTAAGATTTGTTACCGGAAGTTCCCATGCCGGGCGATGGACAATTCCGCACTAGCTACCTGGGTACCGTTCCCCCACTACGCGGCTTCCCCTCACACCGTCGAGC
>JAAAKG020136131.1:0-11500 GCA_010014905.2 Druon quercuslanigerum | reverse complement strand
ACCGTCACTCTACCCGATCTCAGCCTAGTTTCAGCACAGCTTCAATCTTTCTGATTTTATTTTAGTTTCCGCACACCGACATTCTACCCGACCTCAATTCATTTTCCGCACACCGTCACTCTGCCTGATTTCAGTCTAGTTTCCGCAAACCGTCACTCTACCCGATCTCAGCCTAGTTTCAGCACAGCTTCAATCTTTCTGATTTTATTTTAGTTTCCGCACACCTTCAATCTTCAAATCTTCAAACACTCTACCCGACCTCAATTCAGTTTCCGCGTACCGTCACTCTGCCTAATTTCAGTCTAGTTTCCGCAGACACTCACTCTGCTCGATTTCAGTCTAGTTTCCGCACACCTTCAGTCTTCCTGATTTTATTGTTAGTCTTTTATTGTTAGTTTAGTTAAGCTTACGTATGTATTTACTTATATAATTATAATTATAATTAATATTTAAATTATAGTATATTTAATAATTATAATTAATCATTATAATATATATTTAAATCATCATTTATTATTGTTCAAGAGTACTTTTTTGTTGAAGTTAGTTAGTTGTTGTTCTCATGCATCCAAAGAGTTTTTATTGAAATATTATAGTAACAATATATTTTAAGATACTTAAAATTTATTCACTCATTTGTTCACGTGCAATTGTCATTTAATACACTTGAACAAACCTTAAAAATTCAACAATTTTATCGAAAACCCCCGAGATATGACCGCTTGCTTTTTATTGATTAAAAAAGGATCTCATACTGTGATTTTAAGAACTAACGTACCTTGAGTCCAATTTTGAACATTTTTAAATATATCTATACTTTATGAAAGAAAGATTTTTTTCCATTGTGAGAAAAACCTTTTGCAAATTTTTTGCTTCGTGGTTTTTTTTTTGCTGATTTAAGTTGGATAATCGAATTTATGATAGTCCAAGTGTACAGAAAGAATAATTTACTAATTTTTTTTCAAAAAATGGATTTATCACGTTTTATTTGATCACTCCTCATTTATCTGACGTGGAACAGGGAATTTAAAAAAAATAATTATCGTTTTTATTTTAGGATAGACAGTTTCGGTAAAGAAAGAAAAATGTCACTTGAAACAGGGAACTTTTAAATGAAACGGGAATTTTTTTAAATGAATTATAATTCGGATTTAGAAGAAAGGAATTTAAAAAATCAGAATTCTTCTAAATTTCAGATAAAGAAAGTACTTAAATCAGTTTTTAGGATAGAAGTTCATCTTAATTTAAAATTCATCTCTGGCTAAAACTGTAAATACTTTGTTAAAATTCAATTTTTTTGTGAAAATTAAACTATTTGGTTGAAAGCCGATATTTTGCATTTATAATTTATACAATTTTTTAAAAATATTCATGTACTTTGTGAAAAATTCTTCCTTTTTGGGGAAAATTAATTTTTTTAGCTTAAAATTTAACTGTTCCATTTTTACTTAAAAATTATTCTTTTCTAGTTCCAAATTCAATAATTTAGATTAAAATTTGTCTTTTTTAATTGAAAATTCAACTATTTCGTTAAAAATTCATGTATTTTGTAAAAAAATGTTTTTTTTTGTAGAATCTTTTTCTTCAAAAGTTAATCTTATTATTTAAACATTCTTCTTTTAGGTTAAAAATTGAAGTATTCTAGTTATATATTTATCATTTTAGTCGAAAATTCATCTTTTAGGTTGGAAATAAAAAGTATGGGTCTTTGGTTGAAATTTTTTGTTTTTTAACTGAAAATATTACTATTATTCCAATTGAATATTCTATAATTTCTGTTAAAAATCCATCTCCTTAGTTGAACATTCATTTTTTGACTTGAAATTTTTTTATTTAATTTTTGTTTGGAAAATTATATTTTTTAATTGAAAATTCGTCTTTTTTGTTAGAAATTAAATTTTTTTGATTGAAAATGTATCTTTTGGGTCAAAAACTAAAATCATTTCAGTTAAAAATTCATCTTTCTGAATTAAAATTCAACTTTTCCATTTCAATCTTTACAATTTTATTTAAAAATTTATCACTTTTTTTGAAAATGTAACTATTTTTTTTATAGTTGGGTTTTTTTCAAATAATCTTTTAAACTAAAAATTCAACTTATTCCAATTGTCCATTTATCAAAATTAATAATATCAAATAATATATAATATATAATATTGTATAAAATTAAATTAAAAATTCATCTTTTTGATTGAAAGATAATTTTTACATTCTCACCCTAATGAGAAGGTATTGGTTTTATGTAAATTTTCACTGAGACTTTTTCAAGATTTGAAAATTCTATTTACAACTATTTATAGTACTCGGAAACTCGAACAATTTATCCTTATGACTTTTTTTGCTAAAATGAAAATTAGCAGATTTATAGCATTTTCAAAATCCAAAAAAAAATAAACCAAAATGAACATTTTAAGGCAAACAACGCAAGACAGGAAAAAAAAGTCAAGAGGAGAAAAACGTTTTTTTTTTTAAACCCGACAAGATTATCATTAGAAGTTTTTGAATTTTGTCGAAAAGTTGAAAATTAAAATTTTGAACATACGAAAAATAATGAAAACTAAAAAATTTAATTTTACGGCCAATCTATGCAAGATACGAAAAAAATGAATGAACTAAAATTGCAAAAAATAGCGCAAGCTCATTCAAATTTGTCAAGAATAATTTTTGACAGGACACGCAGTTTTTGTTTTAATCGTAAAAAATAACATTCTAAACTCAATAATCAAATTTTTCGAAAAACGAAACAAGGTACGAACTAAAATGAACGGACTAAAGTTGTCCACCGCAAAAAGATCTATAAATTTTTTATTATCATTTTTAGATAGGACGATTAAACTTTCTTTCAATCGTAAAAAAAAGATAAAATTTTTTCTTAATTGTTGAAAAATGACACGAGACGAACAAAATTAAAAGACATAAGTTGTTTAATCAAAAAATATCTACAAGTTTGTTATAAACTACAATAACATTTTATTTTCCAAAATTTTTCGCCTGAATTACATCTACATTGAATATAAAGAAATTAGATTTATGGCAAAATGACACAAATTGCAGTAAAATCTTTAATAATATTTTTTATATTAATGGGTTGCAAATTTTTTTAATATTAAAATATACCAGTAAAAATACTTTTGTTTTAATACTAATGCATATCATGAATGGTAATAATATAAGTTTATTGAAGTGATATACATTTTTCAGGATGGCCAAGAATAAAATTTACAGCAAATAGAGAAACAAATATTAAATTAACCATTTAAAAGGATATTTTTGCTGATATAGTTGAACATATACTAAACGTAATCTAGAAAAGTTTGCATTTTTGACGAAATCGAGTGCAAAGCACGAGATTCGTGATGAGAATGTATTCGTTAAAGTTGAAGGAGCTTTAACTAAGGAGAATTCACAATCGCCAAATGACAGTTGTCGATTCTCCAAGAGTCGCGCGCTCTGGGCGCGTTCAAGCTTGCGCGCGAAGCGAGCCACACACACACACATATTTATTAATTTATTGAATTTATTACGCTTCGGCGCGAGAACTATTTAAGATTGCGGAAATCGCTCGAATTTTCTCTCCGTGTACTAAAAATGATTTTTTTTTTTTTTGAAAATTCAACTATTTCTGTTGAAGATTCATTGCTCTGCTTGAAGACCCCTATGTTTGGTTTTAAATTATTTTTTTGAACTAAAAATGATACTATTCCACTTTCGGTTGAAAATTATTATCTGATTAGTCAGAAATGTAACTATTTTGTTGAATTTCCCCATTTTTTAGATGAAAAATAATTTTTTCAAAGGTAAGTAGTTTGTTTAAGTAAACTTCAGTTTTTTTTTCTTCAAACTTTATTTATTTTGCAAAGTTTTACGCATTTTTCTTGAAATAGGAAGGATTAAAAAAATGTGAACTTTATTGTAACAATATTTTTTCTTCTTTTCTAAATGAAAAAATCAATGTGAGCCCTTTTCAGCTATAAAAAAGTCTTGTTTTTCTCGAGCATCTGAAAAGATTGAAACAAAGCAATTCTTGGTTGCGAATGCATAAGCTTCGAACTGGAGGTTTGCAGGAGCGGTCGTTTTCTAAGAAAATATTTGGAATGACTCTCGGAGAAAGAGCGAGGAGGAGACAGGTTCTAAAATCAAAGAAGAGATTCTCGAATCCAACATAACAGGGTGAGAGGAGGAGAAAAGTGGGGGGAGGGGATAGAGAGAGAGAGAGGGAGTAGGCCTGTAATAATTAGTACAATTACCACACAAGGCCAACCACTGTCGCTGCTCAAGAGTCAAGACTCGGTAATTATGGATAATTACGTCCTCGATATTCCTGAAACGTCTCTGAAGACGCTGCGCTGCGGGCCTCGTTTCTTTTTTCAGCTGCACGATCCATTTCATGGTTCATCCACCCTATTTATAATTGATCTGCGAGTGTGATATGCATTATTTATTTCAAAATCCTTTTTATTCTCCAAAGGTAGGAGACGAAAATTTGCCTTTCTAATTTTACAGCCTTATGTGGAAAAAAGGAAGGGAATTTGGTTCAAAGTACTTTAAAAATTCAAGTGACATCCTTTCTTGGGCCTTGCAATTTTTCAGAATAATAAAATTATGTCAAATAATATTTACAGCTTAAAGAATTTAATTTAATTTAGTCGAGTTTATGAAAAAAACAACATATTTTTCATAGATAAGCCAACCTCACGAATTAATAAGCGAATTTAAGGGAATTTAATTAAAAACCTGGGAACTTACTTCTGATCGCATTAAAATTCAAGTTTTCATTAATTAATAATTCATAATTTTAATTGAAAATTCATCTCAGGTTGAAAATTTAATTACCCTGGAACTCTTCTATAGCGCCGATTTTGAAACTGGCGGTGGGTGGGAACTAACTCATTATAGCCCGCTCCGCTGTTGTTTGTTCAAGCCTGAGTGCTCTCCTGAGTGAATACTCCAGACCCCGCGCATCCCGCGCAGGTCCTGTTACACATACCTGCGGTGTGGCGTCAATTCTCGGAAGTGCTATTGAAGGGAGGGCTATTAAAGAGTTTCACTCTACTTTGTTAATAATCAATTTTTTAATCTAAAAATGTAACTATCCCACTAGAAATTTTTACTATTTTGCTGAAAATACGTTTTTTTGTGTGAAGAATTATATTTTCAAGAGAAAATTGTACTATTCTTTTTTGGGTTCAAAAAATTTCTATTTTCCCTCCTTTTTCAAAAATTTTTTTTTATTTTTTTCTAATGATTCGAAAAGTAGGCCCAGTTTGGAAAGCAGGTTTTCAACTGTAAATCTTTTTTTATGTTTTTTAGCGTACAAAATTTTTTCATCAGGAAATAAATTTATGTTCAATCTTCAGTTCAATATGTATGTTGTTTTTTGTAATGAAATTTCAACTATTTTATAGGAAATTAATCTTTATGGTTAAAAATTCCTCTTTTACATAATAATTTCAACTAGCCCAGTTGAAGATTCATTATTTCAGTTAAAAATTTATTAGTTTGTTTGACAATTAATTAATTCAACTGACAATTTGAATTTTTATTTTTGGTTCATAATTGATTATTTCTTGTTCAAAATTCAACAATTCAGATAAAAATTTTTCTTTTTCAATTGCAATTCGACTATTTCGTTTAAAATCCATATCTTTTGTTTAAAAAATTGTTTTTTTTAGAAAATTATTATTTTTTTTTTTTTTTGAAAGTTAATCTTCTTGTCTACAAATTCAAGTGTTCTATTTAAATATTTATTGCGTTAGTCGAAAATATATCTTTTGTGGTAAAAATAAAATAACTTGGTTAAGAGATAAATAATTTTTTTTGTTGAAAATTCATGTTTTAAGTCAAAAATTAAATTATTTAATTTAAATATTAATCATCTAAGGTAAAAATTGATCGTTCTGGTATGAAATTCAACTATTCTGGTCAAGAATTTACGATTTCAGTTGAAATTTAATCACTTTCTTTGGAAATGTATTTTTTTTATTTAGTTTTTTTTTGTTGAATGTAATTTTTTTAACTAAAAATTTAACTTATTCAACGTGAATGTTGAAAATTATTTTCTTTGTGAAAGTTAATCCTCTTGTCTAAAACTTATTCAAGTCGGTTAAAAATTCAAGTATTCCAGTTAAGTATTTATCATGTTAGTCGAAAATTAATTTTTTAGGTTGACAATAAAATTACTTGGTTAGGAGACAAACAGTGTTTTTTTATTGAAAATTCATCCTTTTAGTACAAGTTTAAATTTTACATTAAATTTTAAAAATAAACTTGTTTAATGTAATTGTCGGTTTAAGTTTTAAGTATTCTAGTTAAATATTTATCATCATAGTTGAAAATTCATCTTTTAGGATGGAAATAAAATTACTTAGTTAAAAGTTGAACTCTTTTGTTAAAAATTATATTTTGTTTAAAGATTCATAATCTTGCTTAAAAATTTATTTCTTGAGTTTAAAAATGAGCTATTTAATTAAAAAAAATTTTTTCTTTAATTTAAAGGAATTTTTTCCCAAAATTTAACTACTTGTTGAAATTTTGTTTCCTTTTTGGTTCAATTTTTTTCCAATTTAAATTGTAAATATTAAAGCAGTTAAATATTCTATAGTATTCATTAAAAACTCATTTCTTTAGTTAGGCATTCGATTTTTGACTCAACATTTAATTATTAAATTTTTGGTTAAAAAATTATATTTTTCAGTTGAAAATTTGTTTGTATTTTTTTGGTAGAAATTAATCTTCTTACTTGAAAATTAACCTGTTGGCCTAAAGTTAAATTATTTTCTTAAAATATTCATCATCTTATTTAAATATTTCATAGTCTTAATTAAAAATGCATCTGTTTCTTTGAACATTAATTTTTTTAAATTAATTTTTAATTATTTCATCTTTGGTTGGCAATTTTTTTCCAGTAAAATTTTATTTTCTTTATTTTAAAAATTCAACGATTTCAGTTAAAAGTTGATTTTCTTTTTAGTTAAAAAATGAAATATTTATTTCAAAATTTTTCTGCTTTATTTGAAAATTGAACTATTTCGTTAAAGAATCGATCTTTTTTTTTTGAAAAATTGTATTTTTTTTTGTTGAAAATTAATCTTGTTTGAAAATTCAAGTATCGCAGTTAAATATTTATCATTATGGTTGAAAATTTATCTTTTTGACTGGAAATTCAACTATTGACACTAACTTTTATAACTGAAAGTTGAACTTTTCCATTTTTGTTAAAAATCGATATTTTTAAGTGGAAAATTCCAGTATTTGCTTCAAAATTCAGTGTTTTGTTGAGATTTTTATCTCTGTTGTGTTAAAGGATTGACCGGGAAAATTGAAAAACTTGACCGAAAAAAGCCGGTCATTTAGAATCGTTTCCCGAATCGCCACCCTCTGAATATATTATGCTGATAATCTTACATTTTTCATAAACCTGAAGTTTGTAGATTTTTTATTTCAAACTACAAAAAAAGAAAGCTTCATCCATATCCTGAAAACGAGTTTCCTGCTAATACACTCAACTTCCAGTTAAGTCAAAGCTCAGTGATGTCAACGATCAGATATATCAAAACGCACCGCCCAGTTATTTCAAATATTGCATCCCCTCCACTTAGTAACACGTAACACTCGGCAGCACAGACACAGATATACACGCCACACATATAAAGCGCACTCGTTCATCTTTTCCGCCCGAATAGACATTGGTGGGGATAAGTTGAATTGGACGTGACCGAACTGTTTTCATTTCAAAGGCTTTGACTTAACTGGAAGTTGAGTGTAATAGTTTTGGGATAGTTTCAAGGTATTAATCGAAAATGAATTAATCACAATCTGAAAGCTTTATCCATATTTCAACAATATTGATTTTGACCACTAGATAAACAAAATTAACATATAAAATTAAGCAATAATATTCCCAGTTCAAGAAACCTAATATCAACAATAAAAATATGATTTTCATGTTTGGAAGAAGAAAAATCTTGCAAATATAAAGAATGACAGCGGAGGTAGAGACATTTTTTCACAATCCTAAAGATTCATGACTATTTTAATAATATTGATTTAGGCCAGCAGACAAACAAAATTAACATTTAAAATTAATAATTAATATTCCCTGGTCAAGAAGCCTAATATCAACAATTAAAATATGACTTTCATGTTTGGAAGAAGATAAATCTTGCAAATATAAAGAACGACAGCGGAGGTAGAGACATTTTTTCACAATCCTAAAGATTCATCACTATTTTAATAATATTGATTTAGACCATCAGACAAACAAAAATAACATCTAAAATTAATAATTAATATTCCCAGGTGAAGAAACCTAATATCAACAATAAAAATATTATTTAAAATTTTTTCCTTAAGTTTGAAAATAAAATGATTAGACCCTGATGGTTTTTATGATGAAAAATACCAACTGGAAACTACTATTAGCGTCATCTGATGTCAGTAATAGAACCTGGGAGAATTTTCGCTTGGCTGGTGAAAAAAATTGAAATCTCTTCAAGATTCTAAATTTTCGATAAAGTCGAGACAGGGTGGGTATTAGTTGGGTACCTTCGACACCCCTGATGTCCCTAAGCAACGCCTGAGAACTTTGCTCTGAACCCGAGTGTCATGAAGCGGCGGCACGATGTTTTAAGGTTTTAAAAAGGGCGACTTATATACTCGTAGGACGGTAGTACGATGCTCTAAAAAGAGTGAGAGAAAACGAGTGCTTTGAAATATTAAGTGACTGATGGATGAGACTCCTGAGGGAAAAGGAGAGGAAAAGTGCGACGCAGAAGAAAATAAAACAGAGAAGGATCATTCGAGCCTCTCTCATTCAGCTCTCTCCCGCCTTCTAATATCCATCATTGCTTTCAAATCGAAGGATACTTACCCCTACATACAACGATTTTCAAGGTCTCAAGAAATTTTACCAATTAGAGTGACAGCTTGGTTTTTCACCAACATCAGTTCTTATTATTATTACACCATTAAGCCGTTTCCCTTTCGGGGTAGGCGTGACTCACTCGGTGGGGAAGGGAGTATAGAATTTTTAGATTAACTGTTATTTTATTTACTATTTTCGGTCATACTTTTCTGTCCTGGCATACTTTTCTAGCTTCTTTAACGTCCATACATTTTTTCATTCACACATTCTAACCATTCGTTCCGTGGTCTGCTTCTGGGCAGGCTGTCATTTACTTTACCTTGATTTACTTGTTTCGTTAGTCGTTCATCCTTCATTCTCTCAACATTACAAAAAAATTAAAATTATAAAGATTCACCAGGATATGGAATCAGCGAAAATGTGCAAAGTTTAAACTTTTTTGATCGTTTTCTGATTATTAATAAATCTTTTATCATGGGGAGTGATTTTGCAAGGTTTGTTTTCAAACCCCTTTTTTGTAAGATTTATAAAAATAATTGCGAAGATTTATTTATGGCCTTTAAGGCCATGTGAGGAGTGGGCCACGTGGCCAGATTCCTACCCTACCGACACTTTTTTTATTTCCTAACTTATTTTCACACACAGTATTGAAAATTTGGGATAATAAAGAAGAAGCAATAAGATAGGTGGGTCTGGTCCTACATTTTTATAATTATGAAAAAAGCTTTTTTTGTTAACAATTGTTTTTGCTTTTTTCATAATTATTAAAATTTGGGACCAGGCTCACCTTTATTAGTGCTTCTTATTTATTATCCCCAATTTTCAACTTGATGGCGCGCTTCGAGTGAAAATAAGTTTGGAAATAAAAAAAGTGTTGGTAAGGTAGGAATCTCGTCACATGTCTTTAAGAAAATGAAATACTTTGAAAAGTCAAATTAAAATCTTTTTTGGATAAAAATTCAATTATTTGTTTGAAAATTTGTGCTTTTATTTCGAAAATTCCTCTATTTTAGTGGAAATTTCATCTTTCATAGATAAAAATGGGAACTGTTTGGTTAAAAATTCAAAAATTTTGTTAAAAAATAATTCACTGCGTACAGTTTATTGAAAATTATTTTCTTTGTTAAAGTTAATCCTCTGGTCTAAAAATAATTCTTGTGAATTAAAAATTTAGGTATTCCATTTAAAAATTATCATGTTAATCGAATTTAATTATTTGCAGAAGATTTATTTATGGCCTTTAAGGCCATGTGAGGAGTGGGCCACGTGGCCAGATTCCTACCCTACCGACACTTTTTTTTATTTCCCAACTTATTTTCACACGAAGTGCCACATCGTGTTGAAAATTTGGGATAATAAAGAGGAAGCAATAAGATAGGTGTGTCTGGTCCTACGTTTTTATAATTATGAAAAAAGTTTTTTTGTTAATAATTGTTTTTGCTTGTTTCATAATTATTAAAATTTAGGACCAGGCTCACCTTTATTAGTGGTTTTTGTTTATTATCCCCAATTTTCAACTCGATGGCGCGCTTCGAGTGAAAATAAGTTTGGAAATAAAAAAAGTGTTGGTAAGGTAGGAATCTCGTCACATGTTCTTAAGAATATCAAACACTTTGAACGTAAAATTTTGATCAGTGCTTGCAAAATTCTATGTTGAACCTTAGGGACTTTTCTTTCATAAATAATAAAACTAATAATAAAGCTGTAGTGCTTGAGAAATTATTCATTGTAAAACTAGAAAATGCAGTTTTGCATTTTGTAGCTCTTCAAATGTGATATCTGAATGAAAAATAGGTAAATAACTTCATGAATAGCTCATTTGAAACCAAATTTTCCAGTGAAGGCAATTATTATAACAAAAAATTTTAATTTTAAACTTTCAAAAACAAATTTGTTTTCCGTTCAAAATTTGAAGAAAAAAATCTAAAATATTTTATGGAAAATCCCATCTTTTTTCCTTGTTCCAATATTTGTTTAAACTTTCTGCTAACTTATAAATATTTTTTAATATTCTCTGCAAATGAGTTTTTAAAAATAATGTAACTTAAAATTTTACCGGGAATCTTAGTAAAAAAATTATTCACGTTCAACAATTTAAAATTATTGAGAATATTTCACATTTTTTGTTGAAATTCTTCAAAAATCGACATTTTTTTACAGTATTTTGAAAAAATTTTAAGTTTTAAATTATTTTGAATCGTCTCAATACTTTTCTAAATGAATGATTGTTCAATTGCTATTTTTAGAAAAATATGAACTCTTTCACTTACAAATTATAAATTTTTTTAAAGCAACAGTTAAAATTGTTATGTTCAAAATTTAAATAAGAATCCTAAAATTTTAACGATTCAAGGATTTCTATTTAAAACAATTGAAAAATATTCAATAATTTATCAATTCATTTTTTTAATTTTAATACCACTTTTTAGGTTCAATGGATTAAAAATGGGATATATTAGACTCAAATATAATTTGAAGTTATTTTTAAATCAAAAATAGTGAAAAAGATTTTAATAAAACGGTTTTATTTGTTTAACTTTCGAATTAAAACAGTTCAATGTTTAACGTTAATATCTGTAAATTGTTCCATTTTGAGGAGATTCAGGATCGTCTTATAACATTATTAATAATAAAGTA
>JAAAKG020136130.1:0-13300 GCA_010014905.2 Druon quercuslanigerum | reverse complement strand
CAAATAGTTTAATTTTAAACTAAAAAGAAAATCGATTTAACTAAAACAATGAATCTTCAATTGACACATTTGAACTTTAAACAAATAAATATAAAAAATTAATTAATTAATTGATTAATTTTAAACTAAAATTATGGAACATTCGACTGGAATTGTATTTTCATTTTCAGTTTAAGAAAAAAAATTATTTTCAAACAAAAAAGAAACAAATTTTCAATAAAATTGTTAAATTTTCGGTAAAAAATTCCTTTTCACCCGAAGAAAAAAACAAGATTTCAATTGAACAGCTGATTTATGAACCAAAGAAATAAAGTTTCTATTAAAATTATAACTCTCTTATAAAAAAAATTAAGTTTCAACAAAAGAGTTTATTTTGTGACCGAGAAAAATTTATTTCTAACATAAAAGATGAATTTTTAACTAAAATTATGAATAATTAATTCGAATACTTGAATTTTTAACCAAAAATAAAAAGTTTTAAACAATGAGATTAATTTTTAGAACAAAATTTTTTTCTACCAAAAAAAGACGACTTTATACCAAAAAAGTGTGTTTTTGAACGAGAATTGGTCAATTTTTCATTTCATTTTTTCAATGGATTATTTTCTACAAATAAACAAAAAAAAAACGAAATTTCAGAAAAGAAGTAAAATTTTTGGTAAGAAATTCCTTTTCATCCAATGAAAAAACAATTTTTTAATCAAGCAGCTCGTTTTTCAACGAAAAAAATGAATTTTTCCATGAAAATGATGAATTTTCAACTAAAATGATGAATTTTAAACTGAAATACTTGAATTTAAACCAAAAAGAAAAATTTATAAACAAGAAGATTAAGTTTCAAATAAAAAAATAATTTTCTACCAAAAAGTCGAATTTCTAACAAAGTACGTGATTTTTCAACAAAATAAATGAATTTTGAATTTAAAAAGACAAATTTACATCAAAATTGTTCAACTTTAAACTAGAAAAGTCAAATTTGCCACACAAAAATGTTAAATTTTAAAAAAGTTTAATTTTTGACAAAAAAAAAAATGAATTTTCAACCATAAAGATTAATTTTCTACCAAAAATTACGATTTTTCCAATCAAAAAACATATGTTTTGAAGCAAAAATTTAGTAGATATATTTTCAATGACAAAAATTAATTAAAAAAAAAGAATTTTCAACAAAATGTTTATCCAAAAAATTTTTTTTTCTACAAAATGCATGAATTTTCAAGATAACAGGTAGTTTGCCAATAAAAAAATTAATTTTGAACCAAATAGTGGAATTTTTTACTAAAAAGATGATTTATTAACCATAAAGTAAATTTTGTACCAAAAATTACGAATTTTCCTCTGAAAGACATACATTTTCAACGACAAATAGAATAAATATATTTCCAATAATAAAAAATAATTTTTATCGAAAAAAATGTATTTATAACAAAATAATTAAATTTTTAACCAAAGAAGTTAATTTTCAACGAAAAATTATAATAGTTATATTTCTATTTTAAAAAATTAGCCATAAAGATGATGAATCTTCAACACAAAAATTGAATTTCGTACCAAGATGAATTTTCAACCATAAAGAAGAATTTTCCGTTCAATTTTCCGTTAAAAAATGAATAAAAAAATGAATTTTCAATAATTAGTACAATTGTCAACAAAATATATCAATCTTCAACTATAATGATGAATCCTCAATAATACAACAAATTAATTTTGAACCAAAAAGTGGAATTTTCGACAAAAAATATAAATTTTCAACGACAACGATTAACTTTCTATCAAAAAAAAAGATTGATTTTCTACAAAATGCACGAAGTTTCAGCTATAATGATCAATGAAAAAATTAATTGTGAAGCAAAGAGTTGAATTTAAAAAAAAAAAGAATTAATTTTCAACCATAAAGATCAATTTCGAAACAAAAATTACGAACTTTCAACAAAAACCTTTCTACCAAAAAAAGAATAGATGTATTTTCAGTGACAAAAATTAAATTGTAACAAAAAAAAAGGAATTTACAAGAAAGTAAATAAACTGTTAACAAACAAAGTTAAGTTAAAAGAAAAAAATGGAATTTTGAACGTAAAGAATAATTTTTTAATAAAAAGAACGGCCTTTCAAGAAAACAAATAAATTAATAACTAAAATCTTAGTCAAAAAAATTAGCAAAGAAAAGCGAATTTTCAACAAAACACATGAATTTAGAAATATAATGACGAATTTTTAATAAAAAAAATAAATTCTTTACCAAATAGTTCAATTTTCGACCAAGAAGATGTTATTTCAACAATTAAGATTTTTTTTCTACCGAAAAAAATATAAATTTTCAACCAAAAATGCAAGTTTTGTTTTCAGTTAAAAAATTAATTTTTAACAAAACATACAACGAATTTTTACCAACATAGTTTAATTTTCAATAAAATATATGACTTTTCAACTATAATGATAAATCTTCAATAAAAAAATTAATTGCGAACCAAACAGTTAATTTTTCGATCAAAAATATATAATTTGAAAGATAAAGATTAATTTTACAAAAAAATAACGAATTTTCTACAAAAAAGGTTAAGTTTTGAGAATATAGTTGAGTTTTTCAACCCTCAACGCGTATTTACAACAAAATAGTTGACTTTCCTATCAATAATATTCATTTTTTTGCTTTTAACACACATTTTGAATTTCGAATAAAATAATACAATTGTATGTTTATTCCCTGAGTTCATAAATTATAAAAATAACTTTGTCTAGGTCAACATTTCTATTTAAATAATTGAGTACAATCTGTAAAAAATATGCTTATTATTATAAGAACAATTGTCAAGTTTTTGAAATCGAAAAAAATTTAGGTCTGTGCAATAAAAAATGTGAATTTTCGTTTCTAAGCATGCAAAATCAGGCCAGCCATCAAAAATCATGACGAATGGTGACCCGAATTTTAAAGGTCTATATAAAAACTATATTGAATAAGATTTTAAATATATAACAATCGAAAAAAGAAGAAGAATTCATTCTTTTTAAGCTCTTAATTAAAAAAAGAACTCCTTGGGTCATAGCTTTTGAGTATCAAACTAATGAAAAAAAATCTGTAATTTCAGTGTGGATAACAATTCCTATATTATTATCTTTAAATCTATTTTTCAGTCCAATTTTTATCGTTTTTTCGAGACAGAACCGAGAGAACTGACGTAATATGCGTGAATTTGTAGGTTAGGAAATTCTTATTACTTTTTTGAAAACTTTACGTACCTGTCCAGTGTGTGTTTCTGTATCAGGGGACACATGAGAAGAATACCCATGAGTTATTACATTCAAAGGTGATTTATTAATAATAAATTGTAATTTATTTACATCTTTTAGCAGGCAAAGTGCCCTTTTGCTCGCCATTTTTCCTATTTACTACCTCCTACGTTTCTGATTGGCTGATATCGACGATAAATATAACCAACACTGAAAAAAGAAGAAGTAATTAAACAAAAATATATTTCAATGATTATTATTTAATGATAACTATGCTCATCAAACCATTTACAAAACATGACCTTCGTTTATTTTTAGCAGACGAATATATGCTAATTAACCTTGATAATAAAATCTAAAGAAAATATTCCATGACTGGCACCCCTGCATTTAGAAATGGCGCGAAATTGAAATTTTTAAAAATATAACTTGTTTGAAAAATGATTTTTTGTGTGTGTTTACTATCATTTTGATAAGCATGAACTAAGCCGGATTCTTGCAAGTTTAACATACTTATTATTAGACGTTCGTGCACATTAAATTTCCATCTTTTTTTGTTGAATTCAACTATCTTAAATTAATTTTTATCGCTTGGAATTTCTTCTCTTTAGTTGAAATATATTTTACATATTTTATATTTTTATTATATTTTATATTTTTATTTTATATTATTTTATATTTTTATTATATATTTTTGGTTGAATAATCATTTCTAAGTTCAAATTTAACTAATTTTTCTAAAACACCTTTTTTTTCTTTTCATTTTGCAAATTAATTTATTTAAAATAAATCATTTTGTTGGTTGAAAATTTATCTACTTTCTTATAAATAATTTTGTTTGTTAAAAATTAATTTTCTAGTTAAAAATTCGACTTTTTGGTCAAAAATTAATCTTGTTGCTCGAAAATTCATCTTTTTCGTTAATAATTGATTAATTATAGTTGAAAATTTAAGTATTTTGTTAAAAACCCATTTTTTTTGTTCAAAATTATTTTTTTTAACTGTAAATCGAACTATATTATTTTTAACTTACAATTTTTTTTAGTTACAAATTCATTTCTCTTGATGAAAATTTAACTATTTGATTAAAAATTTGTTTTTTTTTTTGTTTGAAAATTAATTTTTCAATTTAAAAATTGAGTATTTCATTTAAGATTTGTCTTGTTTGTTTAAATTCAACTATTTTATTTAATATTAAATTCTTTTTTGGTCGGAATATCCACTATTCAATTTTCCGTTAAAAGTTTATCTTTTTTGGTTCAAAGTTATTTATTTTATTTATTTATTTTATTTATTTATTAATGAATTTTTTAACGTAAAAATTAGGTATTTCATTCAGCATTTTTTTCTGTTTTATTTAAATTTAGCTTCTTTTATTTAATTTATTTTTGGATCAAAATTATACTTATTTGTTATAAAGTAATATTTTTGGTTAAAGATTCATTTCTAGGTTGAAAATATAAATAATTTGTTTGAAATTCGGGTTTCGTTTCTTGAAAATTGATCTCTGTGTTTAAAAATTTCCTTTTTTTACAAATAAAATTATCATTTTTGTTTGCAAATTCATTTTGTTGGTTGAAAACTTAAATACTTTGTTAAAAATACTTTTTTTTTGTTAAAAATTAATTTTCTAATTTAGAAATTCATCTTTTTTGGTTAAAAATTTAAGAATTTTGTTAAAACCTGCTTATTTTGGATCAAAACTATTTTTTAACTGAAAATTGAACTACTTCATTTTTAATAATAATTTTTTTTTCCTTGAAAATTCATCTTTTTTTGTTCAAAGTTAAACTGCTTTATTAAAAAGTAATATTTTGAGTTAAAGATTAATTACTTTATAGTTCAAACATTCAAATATTCTATTAAAAAAATTCGCTTTTTTTTAGTTGAAAATTAATGTTTTAAACAGAAAATTTAATTGTTCCATTTTTTTTCAAAATGTTATATTTTTTAGTTGAAAATTTAAAAATTTTGTTGAAAATTTACCTTACTTTTTTGCTATTTTTTCAAACAAATTGTTTCTGATACATAAAGTACTAATTTTTACAGATAATGAGATGTTTATACACATTTTTTAAACAATTTATTCTTTTTAGAAATATTCTCTTAAAAAAATGTTAGAATGTCGCGGTTTTCTCCGCGTTTTTTCTGAAATTTTGAACTTTTCTTTCTCTTTTTATTTATGTAAAATTAATAAATTATTAATTATTATTATTACAAAACAAAATTTGTACAAATAATTTACAGACCTACTCCTTCCACCTACTCCTAATTATTCCATTCTATATTTTTATCTTTATTTTAAAATAGCCTTTTTTATTTTAAAATGATTTTTGGTAATGTTCATTTACTATTTGTTTATAACTAAAAGGTGAAAGCAAAACTGAAACTTTTAAAAAATATGGGAACTGTCTAAATCTAATCTAAGAGAAGATAGTTATAAATAATACCTAATAGAATAAATAATTATTTATATTAATTTGTATTAATTATTATCACACTAAGTGAAAATTGGACAAAATGTTAAAAATTTCACTGCTAGAAAATTTCATTACCAGAAGAGAAAATCGTTCTAAAGAATAATAAGTTGTTTAAACAATGTGTTAGCTAAATTTCATTAATTATTACTCACTATAAGTAAAAAGTGGACAAAAAGTTAAATTTTTTAGAAAAAACTGCAACTATTTAACATTGCTATAGGAGAAGATAGTTGTAAACAATAATAATTTGTTTAAACAATCATGTTTTTTAAATTGCTTTACTTATTACCTCAAAACAATTGAAAAGTGGACAAAAGTGAAAAATTATAGAAAGAAAAACAACTTTCTAACATTATTGTAAGGGAATATTGAAATAAAAAATAAGAAATTGTTTAAACTATCATTTGTGTTCCATATAATCAATTATAAATTTGCTCTAACCTCGAAATACCTAATTTTTCAAAGCTTAACTATCTTAACTTGCTTTAACTAGACTGTTGAACTAACAAAACCTAAAAAATAAAATTGTTTTGGTTGTAAATTGTTGTAATTAAAGAAAATGGTAAGGTTGCGTTTCCTACGGAATAAAATACGTATGAGGCTGGGTCGACTCGCATGGAAGGCTTTGACCACTTATACTTTCGTATTTATCCACCTACTTTTAGATGGCTATACTGTAGAATCGGAAGTAGGGGTATATTTTGTTCATGTATTTTCGCGCCCGCTATTCTAATGTGTTGTGAGGTTATGTTACCGTCAACAAAAGTCGGTGTGAGTCGGTCGGTGTCTCGAGTCGTGTAGTGAAGATGTATTTACTCATTTCAAAATAATGTTAATTATAATATCGTTTAATTTCTCGCACATATCATAAAATATTGCACATTGTACGAATGAAATCAATGATTTCATTATTTTCTATTTTACTATGACTAAAATGTCATATAAAGTTACATTTCATGTGTCATATATTTCTTCATTTATTGAAGAATTAATGCAGAATTGTACAAATTTATCTCGAAAAATGTTGCAGGAAACAGTATTTGCACATTTTTCGATTTAAATTTCGAATTAATTCGTTTATTTTCTGTACTTTTAATTCGCACACACATTCAAATAAAATAAACACATACGTGAACCAACCATAGAGTTAATACAGATAGAGGCGACAAGCCATAGGCCGCTCTGTAAGCGGGACCGTCCGTCACAACTTCGCTGAGAGAGAAAGACACATAAGAAAGAGGCATAAGAGTGGGGTGCCTAGTCGGGTCTTTCTGATTCTCTTTCTCTCTCTACGCGGGAACGGTTCCCGAACTGCCTGTCGCCTCTATCTGTATTAACTCTATGGCACCAACTCTTAATTAGATTTTAGTTCGCGACTTACTTTTAGATGGTGCCACTGTCAAAGCCTTCCATGCGAGTCGACCCAGCCTGACAAATACATTCTCAACACAACAAAAATATGTTTATTGTAAAAGCACTGGTTTTGAGGACAAGTTATTTCTACGGAGGCAAAAAGGTATCTGACATTGAGTGTTAGAAAACAGGCATTCAGAGGTGATGAAACGCATCGGAGGTATACCCAAATTTTCCAAAAAGGGCTGTGATTGGTGGTGACAAATTAGTAGAGGTGGAAGTAGAGAGGGTCTGTTAAGGCCGGAAAAGCTCCGAGAAAATGAGAGGCCCTCCCCAGAAGGGCCCGTCGTTGTACCGAAGATTTACAAAAAGCAATAAACCAAATCCTTGGCACTTCGACGAAAGCACGCCCGGTCAGTAAAGTATAAACCAAGGATTATGTTGTAAAGTTAAAAATTTTAGAAAGCACAAATATCTTGAAACTCTCTTTCCAAATTGCCCATTAAGGAACATCTGCTTGGTTCTGGTTAAAAACATAAAGCAGAATCGAATTATTCTTACAGAAAACTTAAGAGAATATTAAGCCGGAAACAAGACTATAATTTGGGAAATATTGCAAAAGCCGTAAGCAATAAACATAAAAAATTGTTACGACGTAACAAAAATGAAATAAAAGAATTAAAAAAACAATATTTATATATTTCTATAATTTTGAGCAACTTTCCTAGTTTAGAAACACTTTTATTTTTGGACTCTGTTTCGAAATTTTGACATGTAAAATAAATTACACATATTTAATAGGCCTAAAATATTCCTTACTAAATTTTCGTGATTTTGCCGGAAAAAAAACTAAAATTGATTTGTATTTAAAAACTTATCTCAGAAAAGTTGTTTTTGGGCAGTCTGTAAAATTTAATTTTTGTTCCTTATATAATTATCATTCTCATGGCTTCAACTATAAAATGTCTTGACCAAAAATATTACTTTTAAAATTCTTTAAGTGTGTAATTAATTTTAGTAAATACAAACTTAAAATTTAAGAAATTTAAATGAGATTAAAATCAAATTTAACATCCTTATTAACGTCCAATAATCAGGTTAATGTGTTAATTGTAATAATGTTCCTGTTGGAATTTAAAAAGAAAATAATTTCCCTAAAAAAGAAAAGAAATTAATTCTTTTCTTTGACAAACATAAAAAAGAGGAAAGAAAAATAATTTACAAAATTGTAAAAAATAATCAATAATAAAAAAGAGAAGGAAGGGGATTCGGTTGATTGCCTTCTCATTCTTCTTTCCTCTTTTTTATATTTATCAACAAAAAAAAATTATTTCTTTTCAGGAAAATTGTTTCCTTTTTTCAAATTGCAATAGGAACATTTTATGGTGGTTTTCCAAATTTGGTCGTTATATTCTTGGTTTTACTTTCAGAAATTCTGCACATTAAATACAAACTTTTATTGATTTCAATTACATTCCCTTAATATTCATAATGTTGTAGGGAAAAAATTGAAACAAATGGTGGTGGCTCGAAAAAATTACAAAAAGGCCTCCTAACATTCATTAAGTGTGTCATTACTTGAAAAATAATTTTTATTATCTCAGTCTCCTTGTCTAGCCCTTGAATTTTTTTCAAACACAAACAAGATTTCTTTATAAATATCGAAGCACCTTGTGTTTTACCATCAGTTTCATTCTGTGATTAAACAGTTTCTTTCAAAATGGGACAAATATCAAATTTGAGATTCATAATAATTTGTGCCGCTTTGTCTCAAGAAATGGTGCTTGCACATGATGATGATTTACGTAAGTGAAATAAAATCTGAAATGTTCGATAAAAAAGTAATTTTCACTTGTGCTACTTAAAAGTTTATCCATCCGTGGTTAAAAAAAATGTAAACAGTATTTCATAAATTTCACGTCTTCAGAAATGTTAACATATGGTTAAAAATAATTCCATTTTTTTGTTTTGAAAAAAATTAGATTTATAGGTGGCAAAAGCCCCATTTTAGTTTAACACGTATTTTCCAAAAGAAAAAAGTATTTTTTTGGGTTTTGCGAGTTTTTGGCACTAATTATGACTTTTTGCAGTTTTTTCAATGCAAATTGTTTCTAGTACATAAAATACTACTTTATACTGATAATTAGATGTTTAAATACATCGTTTGAACAATTCATTATTTCAAAATTTCAAAATTAATTTTTATCTGAAAAAAGATCTACTCTCTTTATTTTGCATCTGGTCTGAAATTACGTTAAGTATTTTCTGTTATTTGAAACTATCTCTAATAATAATACAGATTCCTTTAAAGTACTCGTATCATAAATGCAACGCCTGGCTTGAGATAGCGTATATATCTGAAAAAAGATTATTCTTTCGATCTCTCTAAGAGCTTAAGGGGAAAACACCCAACCGGCAATCGGAAGTTCTGTGGTTCGATTCCCAGTGAAGCGAAGAGAGTAGATATTTGTTCAGAAATAATTTAATCTACACTGATTGATGGTAACTACCTTTGACGATAATACAGATTCCTTTAAATTATTATTTTTATTAATTTTGTCTTAGAATAGAAATAGAAAGTGAGTCTTTAAAAAAAAAATCACATTTTGTCCAATTTTCAATTAGAATTAAGTAATATTAAATTAATTTTGAGGAAAAAAATTATTTTAACAAGTTATTATTGTTGTTAATGATATTCTCTTAGAATAATACTAGCAAATTGCAGTTTTTCAAAAATGTTCCACTTCTGATCCAGTTTTTAATTAAAGTGACATAAATAATAATAAGAGAAAACAAAATCGATTGTTTAAACAAATTATTATTATTTTTAATAATATTCAATTTTAATAATGCTAGAAAGTTGCTGTTTTTTCTGAAATTTAAAACTATTTATTTACTTTTCACTGAAGGTGAGTTAATAAGTAATTAATTGTAGCAAATACAATTATTTAAACAAATTAATATTCTTTATAACTATCTTCTTCTGTATTAATGATAGATAGTAGCGGTTTCTTCTGAAATTTCTAACTTTTTACGCACTTTTTATTTAGCAAAATAATAAATAATTAAAGTTAGCAATTATTGTTGTTGAAACGATTGATTATTGTTTATAACTATCGTCTCTTAGAATATTGCTAGAAAGTGGCTTTTTATGAAATCTTTAGTTTTGCTTTGACTTTGTAGTTATGGAAAAATAATAAGTGAACTATAACAATTATATTTTTTGATTAGGATCGTATTGTTTGAAGCGAATTATGTTTGCTTCTTTTCCCAATGCTTAAAAAAATCAATTAAAAAAAATGTATCTTACAAGGGAGATAAAAACAATGAGCGGAATAATTAGAAGTAGGTCGGGGGACAAGGCCTTAAAATGACTTGTAAACTTTACGTTTTGAATTACAACAAAAAGTTTATGAAATAGCGTAAAAGAAAAATTTGGAATCATACATATTTTTATATCAGAATGAGAAGGCAACCCGCCAAGTCCCCTTCCTTCTGTTTTTGTATAATTTCTTTCTTCCTTTTTATTTTTATTATTATCAAATCGCAAAGAGAAAACATGATATAATTTCTTTTTCTGAAATGGTTACCTTCGCTTTGCCTTTTTCCTTGTGAACAAATAATAAATAAACATTAGACGGAAACATATTTTAAATACGCTGTTTCTTTTTCGTCATTATATTTTACTGGGGGGGGGGGGGGTGATATCAAAATATGTGCAATTAAAATTTTTTCTTTTACGCGTTGCAATAAACATTTGTTTTAATTCAAAAAAGAACTTTCTGGTGCAACTATTTGGCATTAATATAGATGAAGATAGTTATGAACAATAATAATTTGTTTCAACAATTTTTTTAATGTGCAGAATACCTGAAAGTAAAACCAAGAATCCAACATCCAAATTTGGACAACCACCATAAAAAGCTCCTACTGTAATTAAAAAAAGCATTGGTGAATATTTATATAATTTGTTTCTTAAATTAAAAAAATTAAGGGAATACACGGAATTCAGGGCCCACCAGTACCGTCAGGCGGTAGTTTTCCCAGTACTGGCTAATGGTTGGCTGCACGATCGGGACAGTACTTTACCCATGCTGCAAACCTTGAAATTAAAAAAAATAGGTTATTAAATGTTATTGAGGTGTTGTAAAATGACGAGAAACAGTATATTGAATTAACGTTACAAAATTTGTTTGTTAAGAAAAACATTTTTAAGTAGATACAATCCTGACGTATGGCTGATCAGAAAATATACATTTTATGTTTTCGTAAAAAGTTTCTAAAGCAGTATAAAATGTTGAAAATATGATACTAGTGAACAACATTTTTCTAAAAAAAAATTAATAATAGTAAATTGCAGTAATGTTCATGAATAATTATAAATGACCTGAAAAAATTACATCTTATGTTATTCATCTTAGTTGCTCAAATGGTCTAAAATGATGAAAAACAAAAAATGACACTTGAGTGAAAAAAACGCTTTATCAATAAACCTAAAAATTTTAAGTTCTATTTTATAAACAACTATCCGATTCCAAGAAACGCAGAAAACAGCAGTAATCAATGGAAATTATTAAATAAAAAATTTTGAGCAGAGTTGAATACGTGATGAAGAAATCTCGCATTCTAACGAAAGTAGGACATCTGATTCGAAATGCACGGAGATGGCTGAAAAGCTTTTTAATTCAGCAAAAACAATTTCAATTTTAAAGGAAAAGTTTATGCTGACTTTATTATTCAGAGGAAAGTCGCCCGTCCCCACAGGTGATGGTTCAAAAATTTCGTCTGCAGATGATGAAAGAAGACACAGTTTCTAAGACGCAATTGGAGAAAAAAAGCAGAAAAAGAATCGCAAACCCGAAAACTACTGCGCTTTTCTATTTTAAACCGTATCTGATTAATTCAATAGAATATAGAAATTGGACAATATTACTACAAATAACTATTTTTCAGCATTTTTTGGGTCTCGGGGTAATCACTGGCTTTTTAGTATGTCAGTAGTTGGAAGCACTGTTTCAGTACTGACAGTCAATAATGAACCAGTACCGTCGAGCATTACAAGCCAGTACTGTCATAGTACTGGTCCAGTATTGGAACTCCGGTAGGCTGTACTGTATTCAAGGGGAGACATTCAGCAATTTCAAGGAATTCAGAGAATGCAGGCAATTTAAGAAAATGAGAGAATTTAAGGAAATCATACAATGCAGCGAATTCAAGGAATTGGGAGAATTCGAGTGCTTCAGGAAATTTAAGGCATTCCGTGAATTCGAGGAATTTAGCGAATTCAATAAATTCATAGGATTCAAGGAATTGAAACTGTGCACGTGTCCAATTAGGAAACGGTCATCGGCTAATTTGGGGTTGGACTGTAGGTATTTACAATACGGGGCATTACGGCAACCTACGTAAATGTTACGCAACCATGGTCACGAAATACACACCGTTGAGATTCCATAGCTGCTATGCTAGAGGCTGTTTAAATAAAGACTCTCAATTAAACTCAACAAATTATTACTTTATTTCATCAAAGGACATTGCGCGTCCTGAATTAAGATTTCAGTTTAGCAACAGATCATTGCTCAATCAGGTATATTCGAACATGCGAACGATGAGTCGGCCGGATGGAGAATTCTGACGAGCAAATCCGAGTGAACTGGCGACGCACTATTTGGTAAACGTGAATTTTTTTTCAAGAATAAAATATCTCGACGCAGAATGAGCCGATTTGGATGAAATTTGATGGAGAGTGAAGCTTAATAGTTGTAGAATTCAGGAAAAATAAGTATCAGTATATCAGCATAGATTGAGAGTCCCGCTCGTAACTTTATGTTACTTTATGTTTTTCGTCATGCTGAATTTATTTCTAATAGTTACCAGGCCCAAATATGGAACCATTTTGAGTTAGGGCCCAATTTTGGTCAAAATTGGTGGTTTTTCAAAAGAATAATAAATTTCGCGTCAGGCTTTTCCCTTGAACTCGTTCTTACTCAAACAATTTAACTTAGAAAGAAAAGGTGAGCATATAATTTGAAATATTTTCATTTGCTCTTTTCAATGGTCACATGACCGGAGACCGACTTGGTCCGGATCAGAATTAGTAGTAACGCTAGAGAGTGTACTCTCGACTCGCGTCAGTGTCTCCAGAACGTGGGATTTTTCGGTCCCCACCACTCTTCCATATGGGAGGAATACAGTCTCACGCAGTGTGTCGGTGAGGAGGCTCTGCTACATGCTGTGAA
>JAAAKG020136129.1:0-13300 GCA_010014905.2 Druon quercuslanigerum | reverse complement strand
CTTCATGAATATCTAAATAATAAATGCACAATTATTATGAACGTATGACCGAAAAAACATTTATTAAATCACATTTTGAATTCAGCTTTTTTACATTAAAGTATTTCTCTGATCCTGTAATAGCCCACCATCCCTTCTTCATCCTCTGCTATCAGCACTATGTCGTCTGCGTATGCCAGTGTATATATCTTTTCCTTCCCTATCGTAATTCCTCTTCAAACTTTTCTGTTCATTTCTTCTTCCAAGCTGATATTAACATATTAAATAAAAGTGGGCTCAGAGGTCATCCTTGCCTCACTCCTCTTAACAACAAGAAATTGTCTCCTACCTTTAACCTGCTTTTTGTCTTTTTTAACTCTATTAATCCCTCTCTTATTCCCTTTTACATCAAAATCTTTTCTATTTCGCCTTGGTATAATAAGTCAAACGCCGTCTTTAAGTCCACGAACATTGCTATCATTGCCCTTTTTTTCCTTTTAATCCCCTTATTTACTAGATAGTCTAGAACATATATGTTATCCATCAACCCGATTCCTATTCTAAAACGTGTCTGATTCGGTGGCTCTACCGTTTTTTCCTTGACTTCTTTCTTTAATCTCTCCAACGAAACAGTTATATATACTTTATTTAGTGTTAGCATCAGCGGCGAACCGCTATAACCTTTAACCTCTTCTCCTTTGCCCTTTTTACTATTTGTATAACTACGCGTTGTTTCCATAACTTTAGCCACCCCTCTTGTCTCCATACTCAATTACACATTACCCATAACCATTCCTCTAGTTCCGTCCCTCCATATTTCCATACTTTATTTGAAATCCATTCTATATACCAGGTGGCTTTCCATCATACATTATTCCTAACGCCTTGCCTATTTCTTCCCTTCTTATGTCCTCTACCTCATTTTTTTCTCTGCCATATTTTCCTCCCTTCCTATCTTTTCTCTCTACTGCTCCTAGCAAATCCAAAAAATATTTTTCTATTCTACCATTTCAATATCTTGGTTTACTTTTTTCTTATTCTTCTTTCTCTATTTCCTACTTTCCATACCTTTTCTTCCCTCCTATTCACCGCCTCTTCCTCAAACCATTTATTCTCTTTCTCTTTCTTTTGATCACACAGCTCAGAATACTTTTTCTTTTTTCTCCTATATTCTTCCCCATTAATTTTTTCTTTTCTCTACTCCACATCCTTAATTCCTTTTGGACCTCTGTCCTTTTCTCTTTACAATCCTCACCCCATCTACTTCTATTCCCCTCCTTTTTAACTTATTTTTTGTTTGTGCTCTTTTTTTCTCTTTTTTCCATCTTTTCCATCTCCTCGTTCACCTTTGCCTCTCCTTGTTCGATATTTCTTACCTTTTCTCTAAACTGTTCATTTCCGTCCCTTGACCAATCCCCTTTTCCTACATTTTTTCCTTTGTACCTTTTTTATTCATATTGCTTTTTTCTTCCTCCACCTCTAGTTTCTCATCTCCCTCTATATTTGCGTTTAAGATAAACCATTACATCTCCTCCAAGTTCTTTAAAAATTTCTTTCCCTTCCCATTCAGTACTTTATTTTTTGATTTTCTTCCTCTCTCTTCTCCGTATTACCTTTTGCCTCTATGTATTGTTCTCTTATTGAAATTCCTAACTATTATAAGCCTAATCTCTTCTTTATTTTCCTCTATCATTTCTTTTAACTCTTCTGATTTCTCCTGCATATCTCCGTTCACATAAACCCCCACTATCTTTTACTTCTCTCCTCCCATCTTTACTTTTTCTGCTATTAATCCTTCTTTTTGTTGTTTCCTCTCTTTCTCAGCTTTTCCTGTCATACATTCATTTCTTACTTCCCTCACCATTCCTCATATTCCCTCTGCCTTGTCTAATTTCTCATAAACTCCCTATCCATTCTCTCCAATCCTGCTATATTTTAGTAAAATATTCTCTATTCTTCTCTACATTCGTTCCTTATCTGTTTTTGCTTCTTACTATTTCTTATTTTCCTATCTGCCGTTCCTTCCTCTCCTAGTTTTACGGCACCTTATTTCTTACTAACTCTTCCCTTTCTTCATCCCAATTCCACCATACTCCGTCTAACTGTATTCTCCCATATTTAACCTATGTTCTTCTTTCCTTTTGTCTTTCCTCTTCCGCTATTTTCCCTAACTTATGCTGCATTTCCTTTCTACGCATGTCAAATCATCCTCTATTATCTCCGAGCTTGCATATAATATGCTCTTTTTTGTCATCACTTCCCTTTTATGTATGTTCCCATTTCTTTAGTTTCGCCAGTAACTTTCTCTCCCCTCTTTGCTCTTCCCTTCCTATACTTCGCACTTCCTTCGTCTTTAGCTTAGCATCAATTCTTTTTAGTATTTCTTTCACTCCTTCCTGCAGCTCCTTTCCCTCTATTCCTAAACTCTTTATCACTATGTTTCTTTTTTTTTATTTTCTCTCTTTCTTTTATATTCTTTGTTCTATTTTTCTTAGTCTTTCCTTCTCCGTCTTCCCATTTTAGCCGCCACCAAGATCCCGGTTCAAGCTTTCTATCTTCCTTATCCTATCTTGCATCTCCTCTAACTTTTTATTATTTTCTTCCTGCTTATCTAGTTTTTGCTTCAATAACTGCATTCTCTTTTCTAAATATTCCTTGACTTCTTCCCATTCCTTTATTTCTTTCCTAAATTCAGCGACTTCCCTCCTAATTTCTTTCCTTTATTCCACTCCCCTTTTTCCTGCTTTCCTCCATAAATCCCCATTACTTCTCTCATGACTTCGCGAATTTATTTCAGTCTTTCCACTTTCATCTGATCTTCAGGTTCATCTCCGTTTACTTCAGACCCCTTAATATTCTCGCCCTTCTCTGCCAAACTCTGGGCATTCCAAGCTCGAACCTAAATCGTCCTTCTCTTCACTGCTCTCCCTCTCCTGTCTGTTCCTTTTGATAAAAGCTTCAATCGACCCTACGCTTTTTGCTCTTAATCTCTCCTGTTCTGTAGTTTTCTTGTACTTCCCCCTTGTCTTTCTTTAATTGATCTCCCCTTTCTGTGTACTAAATACTTCCTGCTCTAAATCCGCTTTTGCCTCGATATTACTCGTTTCGCTATCCATGAATCCATTTATTCTTCCCTGCATATCCTTCCCTGCCTCTATCTATCGTCGCGTTCTGGCACCTGTCTTGTCTTTCTTCGTTTCTGCTTAACCCTGCTACTACTAACCCGAACAACTCAATCCGTCCACCCTGTCAGAAATCTCAAAAGAAACCAACCTAACCTCAACTTTCACACAAATCTGTCTCAATCCTCAAAAATATCATGATCCCCTTTTCAATTTCACAATTCCTCAAACAATCTCTTACATCCAAACCCTTCTATACACTTCCACAATCCATACATCACGAATTTCACGACGATTATCAGAAAAACTCAGCATCAACAATTCCCACTACCTAACACTTTCATACCGGCAACGGAAGTCCATATTTCATATATTTCAAACGCTTTCAAAAGTTTTAAACATTTAATGTATTTTGTAATGATTTTATGCATTCTAAAATATTTAAAAGATTTCAAAAGATTGATAGAATTTTATCATGATTTCACAAAGATTTCAATGATTTATGATATTTAACAAACGATTAAAAATATTTTTAAAATATTGAAAAAGATTCCAAGCGAGTAAAAGCTATTTAAAATATTTTACAATGATTTTAATCATTTAGAAAGATTTTAGAAACATTTCAAATTTTGAAAAAGATTTATAATATATTTTTTTTTATTCATGGAGGCTTTTGCACTAGCCATCACGAGCTTTGAAGCCCTCCTATGAGATTAAAGCAGCTTTCGATACTGTAATTTCAAATTTTTGCTTAAATCTATAAATTACCTTCAGCTTAATAACATGTATTTCGAAATTATCCTCGAATTCTCTTGGGTTGAAATTGTAATCAATGTGGAACTACTCGATTTGAATCTTCTATATAGTTTTGAGCTGCAAATTTTTAATGAACAAGTAAATGAAATTCTAAGCGTGGGTTACCTTAATATATTTTTGAAATGACTGTTTCTTATTTGAAACTTCTGATAAAATAGAAGAATATCTTGACTTCTATTTCAGTCATAAAATGAACGAGACGTCCTAGGTGTCTCATTATTCGAATAATATTTTACCAACCAGCTTGAAATGATGCCTGAAATACAAATTTCTCAATTAAACAACCTGTAGAAGGGAAGGATTCAAACGGCATGGTTGCTACAAAATCCCAATTTTAAAAACCCCTGACTATTCCGAGACCAATTTTAAATTTTCTCTGATATTAATAAAAGACGTTAATGAAGAACAAAATTGTATGTATAATGTTGTATTTTATTTCCTACAACAGAGTTAAATTTTCAAACAAAAAATATGAGTTTTCAACCAAAAGTTTCTCCAAACAAAATTGTTGATTTTTAAAGCCAAAAAAATAATTTTCTACATAAAAGTTTTTCAATCTAAAGATGTTAATTTTTAACTGAAAATATAAGGTTTTAAACAATTAGATTCATTTTATATCAAATAAGTCGATTTTGCAACAAAGTTTATTTTAAAAAATTAAGCAATTCTTTCAGTAAAAATAAAACACCACTACAAATGTAAGGAATCTAAAATAACAGTCGATAGGCTCTAAAGCATTAAAAATTAAATCCCTATTATAAAATAAGTAAGGTAAATGTGCCAGTCTTCGTCAATGCATGAGTTTTCGGCAGATGGGCAGTATTTTACATGTAGTAAGCTGTTGTGTTCTTCGTTCTCAGCAAAAATGTTTTTTCTTACATGCTATTGCGAATCACTGCACATCGATGTGCCGATAACTGAAGCAGCCAGGTTTCAGACCTTACGATAACCCATGCATTCTCATATTTATAACTTCGAACTTCTTGTAATATTCTTTCAATGAGTATTTTATTTTTTAATGATTTGGGAGCATGAAAATTATAATCAAATAATAGTTAATAAAACAGAGTTGTTCATGCGAAAAATTATTTTTGTGAATCTAGCCTCAATACTATTTTGAGTCCACAATGATTTATTAATTAATCAGAGTTTAATTTTTAAAGCTTTAAGTTTCAAGTCAAGAACTTTTTGTCTTTTCAATCAGGCAAAAGTTTCACAATATTTCACATGACATCAATTTTGATAAAATTTCTAATATTTGAAAAATTTTGCAAATATTTTTATTATCAAGCAATACAATTATTTAAACTTTTACTATGACCCATCCCTACAAATTTATTAATTAAGCGCATCAAAGATAATAGCATGACTGTTGAGCATAGGTTCCCTTTTCCATTTCCACTGCCCACCACACGAATTGAATTTAACCAAGAAGGATTGAACACGCCACGCCACATAACGCTGCGAATTGAAATTAACTCTACTATTTTAAATAAATAACATCTTACCTATCTTTTCTTTTTCTACAGTCCAAAAATATTAAGCCTTATTCAAATGCTTTAGTTCAAATGAGCTTTGATTCAATTGAGCCTTAGTTCAAATGGATACCTACCGAATTACAACTCACTTGACTTTATCAGACTTATTTCATTTTTTTAATTTGAATTATTTTATTAATCTATTATAATTATCAAGCCAGAAATGTTGACTATTTTGAAAATAGGGCCTACTTGAGTCATCCAGTTATTCAAGTCTGTGTTACATTATCGCCTTATCAAATCTTGTTTTTGATTCTGCACAGCTGATTGGCTGATTCTATTGTGAATACAATAATTAATTGAATTGGCCATTGGGGTTAATTTACTAAACATAAAGTTATCAAAAATGCATGTACTTATTCGATCGCGCGTGAGATCGCGTGTTCTAAAAGACTTTTGCGAGAGATTCAAATTCAGCGACAAGTATATGAGTGTCCATTAAGGAATTGGATCTACGCATTTCTTCAGTACATTTTCGTGGTGTTTTAAGATTTTTTGATATTCAGGATGTATGATCATTTTAATAGAAGCAGCTATCTTACGTCATGATTTTCGGAAATCATACAAAATCAAAACTTGAGGTCAAAATGTTTGTCTATTATTCCACATGAAATTGCAATGGTGAATTTAAACATTCCAGGTGAAAATTCCATACGGGATGTAACTCTCAGTTTTATCTGAAATTCCAGTTGGAATTCCAAGTTGAGTGTAATATGGAACGTTAAACATCATTTTCATTTGCAAAATTTTTAAATCAAATATCCTAAGCCGCAAGAGAAACTAAAGAATGGATGCAATTTTTTAATTTTTACTACCCTGGTAGAACAGTAACCTGTACAAGAACAATCTACTTTTACGGTACAGGAGCTTGGCGCACGAAACAATTTATGATCCTGCAAAGAAACCCGCACCAAAAAAGGAACCTTTAAAAATATTTTGTATATGTTAGCTAATACTACGTCTTATACCCTTATTCTAGAAGTGTTTTTACTTGAAATTCTACTTAGAATTCCACTGAAAATTTACTTGCGAATCCCCGTTGAGATTGACGTTGAAATAAACAAAATTTCCTTCATTTACGTTAATTGTTGCAATGTGTGAATCGAATTTCGCGCAGAACTCAACGCATGACCCTACGTGGAATTC
Organism: Druon quercuslanigerum; assembly: GCA_010014905.2. Classification (NCBI taxonomy): domain Eukaryota; kingdom Metazoa; phylum Arthropoda; class Insecta; order Hymenoptera; family Cynipidae; genus Druon; species Druon quercuslanigerum. The sequence continues at coordinate 6,699 of JAAAKG020136129.1, read as the reverse complement.
CTACATTAATCCACGAGGAGTAATGCGTGATTTTCCACGGGAAATTACATTTGTATTTCAAAATAAATAAATAATAATAGTCATTATTAAATCATAAGCTCCTACTAGCAAAAGGCAACCAAATTAAAAAAAGTCATCCTAATTCACGGTCCTATGCATAGAACCGGGACACTCTTGGTGGGGGTAGTTCCCTTACGTAAGCCAAAAAGTTTCGTGATCGTGCCACCGCGCGACATGGCGCACTAGTCGAATGTAAAGTTTCAACACGCAAACACGGTTTCTAACCTGAAATTCGGAAAGCCGTTTGCGACATAACGATATTAATATTGAATTTTTTAATTATTTCTAACAATATTTTTACGGACTATTGAATCTGCCCCTTTACTTTTCAGTAAGTAAATAATCAACATATCTTGTTGCAATATTTAATTCTTTTTATATTCTTGAAAGCCAACTTTATTACATTTATTTCTAGTCTTATAATGTTCACTTGAGTGAATTAGTTTCTACGCAGGTTCATGCAAAGAATCATGAACAAGTTGATGTACACTGTACAGGCACTCCTAAAGGTTTCTTTAGCTAAATTCCTACACAGGAAACATTAAAATATCCTCTTTGGGGTTGTGTGGGTGAACCTGTACATGAATATATGAAGGATTCTCCGAGGTTCTAGAACAGGAATCTTTCGCTGGGATAACGCATGATATCATAACGTATTACATGCCCTTAAAGAAGCAATTTACTGGAAACATCCCTTGTATCTCAGGCGATAAAACGCCTGCCTTCCTAGCAGATGGACGGTGGTTCGGATGCGAAATTTTTATTCATTCTCCTACCATAGCTCTAAAGGTTTGGATTCTAGCTAAACTTAATTTTAAACTATATGTTTCTTCAGATATGTTAAGTGATCTCCTGAGCTAAGGCACTCTATATCAAGGAGCTGTAATTGCTTTTGGTTCGGGTTTCTGTCCAATTTTAGGCAAAATCAGAGCAGATAGGGAAAGATACGGTTATTATTATAAAGAAAACCTCAGAATTAAAATGGTTACATTTCCATATATCAACAGCATTTTTTTTCTTGAGTTGGATTTTTTTGCAAATTTTTCTACACCGAGCTATCGCGGTATGTATTGTCAGTCACGGACGCATCTCATGATGCAGTCAAGTGATCTGAGGAGAGTGAGCCTGGTTTGCTTTTTATTCTATCCACCATAACCTAGATTTTCGTCAGTTGCATGATAGGGGGACCTACAGCTTAATAAAATTTTCGAAACACCAGAAACTAAGTGTAAAAATACATAAAAAAAGTTCGAGAAAAAATGTCTATCATCAGCCTCGGACTAAGTCAAGTGCCTGATGCGATATAGATATTATCAATTTAATACGCTTTTGCAAATCTCTTGCAAATATCTTGTATCAGTCACAAAAATAATGTATAGTTTAGATTTCACCTTTCACTACCCTGCTTTAAACACTTAAAAGATACAAAGGTGAAAATTTGATAAAAAATGAGTTTTTGGTATCGCTGGATTTGTAAGAGAAAGCTGCATCTAGCTGTGTTAATAAAAATTAAACAGGACCACAAACCCCCTAAGCCTGCAACATAAGAGATCTACCTTATGTATGAAGGTCAGTTCAAGGTCAAACCTACAAAATTAATGGCTAACTAACTAAATCAGGGTACCTTTAGGTTTAAGTGGTCGCTACATTCGAATTCGGTGTCCGTTTGACGCCATCAGGTCAGTATCAAGGTGAAATCAGGTTTGCTTCCATGATGTCACGATAAAGGTCCGTTCAAGGTCAAACCTACAGAATCCGTCGTGAAGAGGATATACCAGTTAAATATTGGATTTTGGGGTCACTAAATTTAAATTCCGTGCCCGTTTCATCTAATCAGGTCACGATCAAGGTGAATTCATCCTCAAACCTACGATATCCCAAACCTGCAAACTCTAAACCCACAACCTCAAACACAAAATACTTAAGACTACGAACTTCGAGTCTATATCCTCCAAGTGCAAAACCCCTAAGCCTACAAACCTTAATCATACAAACCAGAAGCCCACGCACCATACGCCCACAAACCTTAATTCTACTAATCCGAAGTGCACACACCTTAAGCACAGAAACCTCAAGTCTACAAATTGTCTGCAAGTCTACAAACTCCAAGCCCACACACTCCAAGTCCACACAGTCCAAGCCTATGAACCGTAAATCTAGAAACGCTAATCCCACAAAGATCAAGCCTATAAATGTCAAACCCAGAAACACAACCTCACTAACCCACAAATCTACAGACACACAAATTCACAAACCCACACACTTACAAATCTACAAAACCACAACTCCCATAACTTTTCAACCCCTCAATCTGAAGTTTGTATTGTTTTTATTTGTTAATGTCATGTTGCCTAATTTCAATTTAGAGTTACAGTTTTTATGTAGGTTCTGTGCTGTTTAGAATTTTTAACCTTTTCATCAGATAATTTTTGAATAAATTAAATTTAATATCGCTGAATACAGCGAGAGAAACGCTTTATATTCAGTAGTACTGCTTTCAGCGTTACCCATTCTGCATCACGTGGAGGTACCACTTCTTTCAGAGGCTTAGGGAAACAATTTGTTAAGGCCTAAACTTTCCGATTCTAAAATAAAAGAGGGAGTATTTGATGTTCCGGAAATTAGAGCTCTGCTAAACGATAATAAATTTGAGCGAAGAATGACTAGTGATGAAAAAGAAGCATGGCAAAGCTTTTGGGCAAGTTTGCTCCAACTTTTTAGGAAATCATAAAAAACCTAGCTTCAAAGATACAGTTGACAAATGATTGAAATTTTTTAAAAAGTTAGGGTGTTTGATGCATTTAAATATCCGTTTTGTGGATTCTCATATCGGTTGGTTCCCTGGCAATTTAGGTGATATCAGTGAAGAGCAGGAAGAGAGATTACATGAGGTTTTTAAAGACATGTAGCATAGATATTAAGGTGTATGGGATACTCACATGATGTCTGACTATTGCTGGTGCCTAAAAAGGAATATGAAGACCGTTCATATTGGACTTATGTATTTTTTTACTTTCTATGATAGACTGTTGTTCATAAACATCGACTGCGAGCGTTTAAGGTGACATAAGCTACCTCCAGATGTTTGTTTAGGCAACCATAAATAAAAAGAAAACCTCAGACTTAAAAGATGGTTACAGTCCAAAATGTCAAAGTTACTTTTTTTTGCGTTGGATTTTTGTGCGATACTTTCTAAAAGGGAACATCTCAGTATGTATGATCATGGTCGCATTGTATACTTTTATACATTTAATGCAGCCATATATTTATAATGCCTTTGGGCCTGCAAAACATTAACATCGTATTGACATTTTTGTATATGGATTGCTATTCATAATTCGAATTTTAAAAACAAAAATCTTCGAAAACGCTTTACTCTGTGAAACATTTCTTAACCAAGAAAAGATCAATCTGGTAGCAAAATTAAATCCGCAACGAATATTAGTGCCATTTCCTCTGATCAATTTTATAGTGGAAGTGCAATAAACCGAAATATTAAAAAAAAGTCGTGCTTTCTGCTCACATGTATATTTATTTTAACACATTAGCACACATAATCACTACTTTTATTAATCACACACTTTTAACGCTTCACAAAATCAGAAAGTCATCATTTAGAGACTGTTTTTTCTCATTCAGAGCAACGTGAAGTGTGGTCTATAAAATGTCAGTCACCTGTGCATATGATTTTGTCGGAAGTCATTTGGTTGAATTTGATGTTGATAAGCAGAAAAGTTATAATAATAATAAAAAACTTTTAGTGTCCTCCCATTTACCAGTGAGTATTAGTGTCCTGAAATAAAAATTTTACTTGGCGTAGTATAATTTCCAAATCTTATGTCAATCAAAATATTGTAGAATCTAAACTAACGCAACTTATTTGTAAACGCTCTGCTAATCATTCACGCGAAACCCACGTAAAAAAACTTTGGCATCGTGCTACGGCTCAGAACAGCATAGGCTCGTGAAAAGAATCTCGGTAACAGCTGAGAGCTACACAAGTACACAACTTGCTAAAAAGGTGACTTTGAGTAACAAATTAAATGCATTGCTTAAACAAATTTTATTTAAGAGGGAACGCCAATGTGATAAGCAAAAAAAATCTATTTTATAGCATTTTCATAAAGTATATATATTCAAAAGTATGTAAAAAAAGTTTTAACTCAAAATCTCAAAAATGGACTGAGTTATCCCGAAACCCGAAGAATGATCAGGTAAGCCGTTATGCCGATTATCCGAGCAGCTGCGCTCGGCTTTTGAAATTTGAGATTGTTCACTTTGTCTTATCTTATTATTATTGTTTTATTCTATAAACTATTTATGTGCCCTCTCTTTTTAATATTATACGTCCCTTCAACAGGAAAACAGTACATGAATCTATTCAGTGAATTCTGCTTTCAAATATTATTCATTCTTCAGTTGCTTTTTGAGTTCAACTGTGATCACGTTGTAACTCTGTGTTATTTTAAATATATATTTGATTGAAATTGAAACACATTCTAGCTTGTGAATTTTACATGTAAAAAGGCATGGATCTCGGAATAGAAAGTTTAATGTAAGTATAAGTATTTATGATGTAACTGCATGCGGAACTAACGAATATGCAACGAAAACTTTAAACGCTTATTTCTCAAAGCGACTTTTTTTGACACGGTGGCAACGATTTCTCGGAGACTTATGAACCGCTTTTAATTTTTTTTTAAATTTTTGTAATTACATTGACTAACGTTGTACGTAGCCATTTTCTCAAAAAAAAAAATTTAAAAAGGCTACGTATAATGATAGCAACTATTGTTTAGATATTTGGAATTTTTGGTTTTTTGATTTCAGATGATAATTCATTGCTGTATCGCTGCCACCAGCTGACGTCATTTTTTTCATCTCGTTACGTGTATTTAAATGAATTTGTAAATTTTCCATATTTTTTAATAAAAATTTATATCTACATAGTTAAAAACATACTTAATAAATTGATTTTGGACCGATCTTCAAATAATCATCCCTACTCACACAAAAAATTCCAAAAAATCGGCTATGTTTAGACCTATCACAGTGGCATTCCCCCTTAAATAATTGTAAAATATAATTTTTTTACGAAAATTTATTTTTTAACCATTGGATGATTTTCTTTTAAACCATTAAAATTTATAATTATTTTAATTAGAATTGATAAGAGAAATAATTTATGTCTATTTTTATGCTATAACAAAAAATACTAATTACATCGCTTAAATCTATGCAAAAAATATATAAAGTTTATGAAATGAATTTTTTATATATAATTACGCTCCACATGATTAAATTTATATTTAGAAATTGAGTTAGGTTATTTTCTTCTTTGAAAAATAAGGAATATAATTTGAGATTTAACAAATGAATAACAAAATAATTTATAAATAAAACTTTGTGCTTTATCTCTTCTTTTTAAGATGCGGGGTTTTTAAGTTACACAGATACAAACAATTCATGATAATTAAATTATTCCTAAAAAAATTTGAATTTTGCAAAAACTTACTTTTACAACACAAAGAATTATTTATTCGAAAATCCTTTTCAGAAATTGTAATTAAGGACTTGTTCTTTCTAATGAAATTTCTGAGTAGAAAAAGCATTTTTGTAACAAAAATGTATGCGAAGTATTTTAGATTCTATATCAAAATAATAATTTTTTCAGCAAGTGTAAATATTGTTAAAAGAATTGTTGTGTACATTTTTGAAAAAATAACACAGATATTCGTAATCACCAACCTTTAAGTTCTTAGTTCTTAAAGAAATATTATAATGATGGTGATTTGATTAACTTCTAAAACAACTTTTCATTGAGTTATTAAAATTTTAAGTGTTAAAATGGCTTGTATGTAAATGCTTTTGGAATTAAAAGAAACACATTTTGTTATAAAAGAACATTCTTATATTTTATTTTAATATATTTTATTAATTTGTGAGATATAATACAATCTAATTACACCTTTCGGTTCTACAAAAGAATATAATAAAATCCATGCAATGGAATTTTTTTTTAGATAATTTCACGTTTAATACAAATAACTAATTACAAAGTATAACTACGACACATGATAAAATTTCGACTTAAATATTAAATTAATATAATAAAATTTTTAAATTTAATAATTTGATTCTAGATTTGAAAATTAATAACAAATAAAAGAAATTCAACTTTTTGTCCTTCGCGCTCTTATCGTGTGATGCGCTGTTTTTAAATTGCAGCGTTAGAAACAGTTTATTATAAAGAAATTGTTGTATTTTTCAAATTAAACCAATAAATTATTGGTAAACATAATTTTTAATTTATAAAAAAACTTACTTGCGTATATACTCTTGAAAGATAAAAGAATTATTGAGATAGATTCGTAAATATTTTCATAAATTTTGATTAAAATAATGGTTATTTTAAATGGAATTTCTAACGACAAAAATCAATTTTAACAATAATCTACTTAAAGTATTTTACATTCGATATCCTAATAATAGGTTTTGTTAAATTAATAAGGAAATTGTATAAACGACTGTTGTATATCCTTTGTGGTAACTATCGTATTTCCGGTGCACACGAGTTCGTTCCCGCGGTCAAAAATGACCCTCGGTAACACTCGAATTCGTTCCCGGTTCGACCCAACG
>JAAAKG020136128.1:0-13300 GCA_010014905.2 Druon quercuslanigerum | reverse complement strand
CTCACCTTAAGTCATAAAGAGTTTTTTCAACAAATTTAATTTAAAAAAGAGCGCCGAACAGATGATTTTCATTTTTGGCTTAAAATGATCCTAAAGTTGTACAGAAACAAGATCTCTTTGAATTTTGGAATGACTAGAAAGTTCCATTCAAACTGGTTCAGGAGCACCCTGTGTGGTTTGAAATGCAACTGTTTGGTTAAATAGCCAGTTTTTTAATTCGTCTTTTTGGGTTGAGAGTTCTTCACTTTTGGTAGGAAAACTTTTTTTGGTAAAAAGTTTATGTTCTCTGTTTTGAGAGAATTTTGGGATACATTACTTTATGGAGGGGGCACACGTACGTTTGACAATAGGGGGGGGGGGGATATTCCTCGGAGTTACTAGCGCGTTCGACTTTTGTTATTGTTAAAATTTTTGTATTCTACATGATTGCACCAGTGCTCATTTATAACCCACCAAAGATGATAGGGTGACAAGAAATTCCCTAAAGGGATGCCTTCTTCGCTACAGTAGGTCGTAGGCCAGGCAAAAAACATACAAAGTTCCAATTCATTCTGACTCATCTGTGACTTTTAATTTTCCAAAGCTTCGGCGACCCCTTTATTATTTTCTTCAAGATTTATTCAAAAACAAAGACAAAGGACGAAAAATGGTGTTGCTGGTTTTGTTTGCTTTTTCCTTTTTATTTCCTTTGAATCCCCTGTCTTCTTTCGTAGTTTTCATTTAATGATATTTCTCTTCACCGTCTATATTAAATGAAATTCCATAAAGTCTTTTTAAAAAAGTAGTTATATCCGAACTAAAGAAATTAGTCATTTTAAATAATATAATCTGCTAATTTTCCACTGGAATTTGTCAGGTTTTAACCGAAAATGGAAGCTAGATTTTGAATTACTGAAACTAACTTTGAATGAAAAAATTAAGGAATTTTGAATAAAATAGTTATATTTTCAACCAAAGAGATGAATTTTTAACTAAAAGGGATTAATTTTCAATACAAAAATATCAACAAAGTAGCTCAACTTTCAACCAAATAGATACATTTTGAACTGAAATAATGAAACATTAATCAAAATAATGAATTTTCAACCAAGGAGATTAATTTTCGACTAAAAGAAAAAATGAATTTCCAATGAAAAAGTTGAATTTTTAACTAATAAAGATTTACTTTAATTAGCAAAAAGAAAAATTTAACAAAATAGTTACATCTTCAACCAAACAGATGAACTTCCAACAAAAATGATGAATCAGTAACCAAAGGAATATATTTTTAATATTAAAGTGCAAAATTGCACTTAGTAGTTGAATTTATTCATAAATATAAATTTCTAACCAAACAGATTTTCTACAAAAAGACGAAATTTCCTATAAAATTTTTTAGTTTTTATCTAAACAGATAAATTTTAAAGTGCAATTATAAATCATTAACCAAAAGAATCAATTTTGAACCAAGCAGATTAATTTTTTACCAAAAAAGACGAATATTTTTAAAAAAGTAAATTACATTTCAGCCAAGTTGTAACTCTGACAATCAAATATGTGGTAAGATTTTAACAAGAAATGTAGTACTTGGTATAAAACAGTTGATATTAAAAAAATTCGTTTTCAATCAGAAACAGCTGCGTTAAACCTAAAAGATGAAATTTCAGGTGAGAAGATTTATTTTCAACCATAAAAGACGATTTTTCAACAGAATAATCATATTTCAAAAAGTTAAATATTTATTTTAAAATAAAATATTTAAATTAAAAAAATTAAATCATTATTAAGCAATAAAACAACGAATTTTTAATCAAATATTTTAATCTTTAGCGATGAATTTAATTTTTTTACTAAAATGATGAATCTTTAATCGAAAAAATAACAGAGTAGTTTAAATTTCAAGCAAGTAGTTGAATTTTTAACACCCAAAGATGAATTCTTAAAGAGATTTTCAACCAAAGAAGAGTTTTATTCAAAATTAAAAACAGTAAATCTCCATAAAAAGACGAATTTCCAACAAAACAGTTGAATACTAAGTCAAAAAAAAAATTTTAACTGAAAAAGCTCAATATTCTAACAAAAATGCAATACATTAATTTTCAACTAATAAAACAAAATTAAAACCAGAAAAAAATAATTTAAACAAAATAGTTCAATTTCCACCAAAGAGATAAATTTTTAGCTAGAATGATGCACCTTCAAACAAAATAATTAATTTTTGACAAAATGGTTTAACATTGATCCAAGTGATTGAATCTGCAATCTAAAAGGTTGAAACCTCAAAAAAAGTTATAGTGGATTTTATAGCGCAAGAAGACATCAATCTTAAATAAGAAATAGTTGAATACAATCAAAAAATTAATTTTAAACCAAGAAATTTATTTTCGATCAATAAAGACGAATTAACCTAATTAGTAACGTCTACTGGCCAAATCAGTAAATTTGAATGATCTGATATGTAAATGAGTTCCTTTAAATTGCGTAAAAGTGGGAGTCACTAATCAAATCAGTTTTTTTGAATGATATAATCCGTAATTTCTAGTGTCTTAATTAGTCATTTATGGTTAATTCGCATCAGTTATCAAAATGTAAGAATTTATTGATGAATTTTAATTCAGAAATAATTTTTCAAATTTACTATAGAAGACTAATCAGTAGCTTTGTTTTGACGATTGTTGCTTTAAGTGATTTTGAACTATATCTACGATACGAAGATAAACAAATTTTTTTAATTAATAAAAATTTTCTCACTTTGTAGAAAAGTTTTTTGACTGTTAAAAGAAAATTTTCATTTCCATTAAAACTACGAATAAAGAACTTTTTTATACGCCATATTATACAATCTTGTTTTCAACTTTATAATTACTGGCGTATTGGAATTTTTTTTTTAACTTCTTTTTTCAAAATTATTATAAATCTTTTTCTGTGGTTCCAAGCAGAAAAGTTCTGAAAATTGAAAGTGAGTTGAAAGTAAAATTTTGAAGCATATGCTTTCTGGTACGTGAAGTTAGGAAACTTTGGTTTTACCTGCAGGCATCTCCTTCATTATGCAGGCCAATCATCTTCCGCGTCGGGCCTTTCAATTATGTAACTGACAAAGTTGACATATACTTCATTCATTCGCAAGAGATTAGAAAATATATGCATTATTCCGAACACAATTTCATATATAAATTTATTTTTTTCTATAATAAAAGTAGCAACTGAAAAACCTACAGGATTGTGAATTTTAATAATAATTTAAAAAATGTTAAACTTCTCCTAATTTGTTTAATTTGTCAATATAAACTATTCTATAAGTATTTTTATTTTTTTATTAAAACACTAATTTTTTAGTAATAAATGAGGGCTCATAATTTCAGACAAATTTAATTAAAATGTAAGTATTTAAAAAAAAAGTAAACGTCTCCCAATTTTATTAATTGTCCAATATAAACTATTCTATAAGCATTTTTTTGCCCTCAAACACTTATTTTTCAGTATCAAATGAGGATTACAAGTTTCAGAAAAATTGAATTCAACTTGAAGTATTTAAATAAACGATAAGCTTTTTCCAATTTTGTTGATTTGTCAATACAGGGTGAGCCATTTTAATCTATCTAGCCCAAAATCTCCGGAACTAAGCGGTATACAAAAAAAAATTTCAGTCCCATATTTCTGCAACATCGGTTTTGACCTTCAAATCCATTTTCAATGTTATTTGAAGGTCACATTGATTTCTTAAAATGGGAACCCCTATTTTTGAAATTAGTTTCTGAAAGAGCAGGAAATTCTACGTCCGAAATGATAGTTAGAGTCAATTTTCACACGGTCAAATTAAGGTTAAGTCGAGGTCAAATAAAAAAATCCTGTAGAACAGGACTTTTTTGTTTTATTTTTAATGCGTTTGGGTAGCACAAAGCTGGGCTGAATTTGGGACCAACCATCTTAATCACTTTGACGTTGAGGTCAACTTGGAAGGTCACTCGAAGGTCAAAGTGAGCAGTTTGTTGGTTTGGAGCTTATGAGTTTGTGGGTTTGGTTTCGCGTGTATTAGTTAAAGAAAACAAACACTTTAACCTTTGAATGACCTTACAAGTTGACCTTAAAGTCAAGGTGATCAAGATCGTTGGTCCTAAATTCACCCCAGCTTTGTGTTGCCCAAACGTGTCAAAAAAATAAAACAAAAAATTGACTCTAACTAAAAAATATGGGCTCTTATTTCAAAAAATCAATGTGACCTTCAAATAACCTTAAAAATTGATCTAAAGGTCAGAACCGATTTTACGCAAAGATGGCCCTAATTGTCCTGAGCAAATTTTGTTTGAACAATTTTTTTGTTAACCGCTTATTTCTGGAGACTTTGGGGTGGATAAATTAAAATGGCCCACATTGTATATTAAATTCTATGGGATTTTTTTTTTAAATCTTAAAACGCTTATAGCATAGTATTAAATAAGGGGTTAATCATTCTTGAAATCTTTTAAACCTTTTAAAATACCTTTAAATGCTTTCAAATCTTCTAAAGGGTCACGTAATTCTATAAACTTCTATGATATCCCGTAAAATCCCTTTAATAATTTAAATACTTTGAAAAATAAAAAAATATTGTTGAATCTATCATAATTTTAAATGCTTGATTATTTTTTAAGCCACTGAAATCTTAAAAAATATTTTCCAATTTCTAGAAATCTTATAAAATTCGTTAAAATATTTTGAAATCCTGTGCAACCCGTCAAAATATTCACAAACAACATGAAATCTTGTGATCCTTGAAATATTAAAAAATGTAGTAATCTTCCTTGAAATATTTTAAGCTCCACTGAAAACTTTTGTAAACCCTATAAAAAGTTTCTAAATCTCTTCAAGATTTCTAAAGTACATTTTAATTCGGATAAATCAATAAGAAGGCCACATTTAGAAATTGTTGTTCTGACACATTCTGCTTTCGTTTTCAAATTATTGCCTTCTGCCTAGTTAAAAAATGTTACAAAATATAAAAATTTGTTAAACCTTAAAATTATAATGGATTAATATGGGCTATACATTTATAAAGCATATTTAGGGTTCCTATGAGCTTTTCAACAGAGTTTAAATTATTTGTCATGAATAAGCATTAGCCTGAATAAATATGAATTGACTCCCTGAGGAGGTTTATGTGTATATTATAGCTCATTTTCTTATGCAAAAGGTAGTTTGTTGCTTCTTGAAATAAAAATTAATCAAATTTAAATAATTATTAGAGAAATTTTGCAGATTTGATCAAAGAAAAGTAAGGTACAAAAAATGAGTAGAAAATTATTAATTCGATTACTCGAGATATTTTCTAATTCAATAGCGGCATGCAACTAATTTCTGGATAAAAGCATATAATTTTACTTAGGACGGTATACAATAATAAAGTAAAGGTTATGAAAGTAAAAACAATGAAAAATGTAAATGTTTAATAATATAACGCGATAATGTAATAGTCTGAACTGTATTGAAACTATAAAGATGTCATATTGTGAAATTGTGAATGTGACATAGCCTGTCACCACGTTAAAAATATTGCCTTCTGATTCTTTGAACAAAGATATGAAACATGGCATTTTTTTACAATGTTTAAATTACAATGGATCAATGGATTCAAAACTAAAAATACTTACTCAAGGTCCTAATGCGATATTCTGCTACAATAAAGTTTTGTATCATTTTCCATGTTAAATTGCAATTATTGTCTGTCTCTAATTTAAAAACATCGCTTTTTGATTGTTTGAACAAAATTGAGAAAAACTGAATTTTTTTAATCACAATGGAACAATGGGCGATAAATTATGTACTCATATTCAGTTGTAAATTTTTCGAATTTTCCGTATAATATGCCTTGAATAACCATCCGGTTTAAGAATTATAAATTAAGTCCTTTAACGAGTTTATATAAATATTATAGCTTCTTTTTTCGCAGAAGGTAAAATATCCAACTCTATTGAAATAATAAGATCATACAGTGAATTTTTACTTGTTCCAAGGCTCACATATTCCAAATCTCTCACGCTTGGTTATTTTAAGTAGTGAAGCCCCTTCACCTCCCCCCACCGTCCCTGTACGGTCTCGCCCGCGGTAGTGGCTGGCCAATTAGAAAGTAGCCCGGAGAGCGCAAGTGCAGGCACGCACACATACACGGACAGCCAATCCACGTCGCATGACAAAATCGCCCCACGACACGTGGTAGAAATGGGGGCCCCTTGAGACTTAGAGTATTCGAATATTTACGTTTCTCAGCCCTTGGAATAAACGAAAGTTCAATGTATTGTGAAATTGTGTGATGTAGCCTGCCTCAAAATTGAAACATTGCATTCTGATTATTTGAAGAGAGTTACGAAAACCAGGATTTCTTCCATTTTTAAATTACAATAGATCAATGGGCTTTGAACGTATTATACTCATTCACGGTCTTCATGTGTTACTTTTCTACAGAGTTTTTCAAACTATTTTTGAAAATTATTTGCCTTGAATAAGGATGTACTTGAGTTTATCAACAAGTTTATTTTTATTTTATAGCTTTCTTCTTATTTAAAAATATAATTTATTGTCTTCTGATTATTTCCAAGATAAACGATGATTTTTCAAATTATAGTGGATCAATAGGTTATAATAAATTAGGCATATTCAGGTTCTTTATGAGCTACTTTTCTACAGAATTATGTTTTTGATTTAAAAATTTTGTTTACCGTTGAAAACATTTCTATTTTTCCTTAGAAAGGTCGAGGAAGCGTGGAATTATAAAAAATACATCTTTTACAATTATATTTAGTCTATTAATTATTTATTTAAACCTATTATTAAATACCTCTGTGTTATTGAGATAATTAGTATAGCATCGGTACAATAGATATTGTGCAAAATGAGGCACAAATGTGCAATTTCTTGTAATTTTGAACATAGTAAAAGCAATTATCTTGTTTTCTTTGATTATTGTGATAGATTCTTCAAGTCTTCCAAATCCACAAAGAAAATTTAAATCACCTAAAAATAGACAAAAAAGCTGCTATTCATCGGCAAATAAAAATTTGAGTTTTTTTTTAGAGAAATATATAATAAAAAATGTGTAATCTGCAAACATTTCTATTTTGCACTTATATCATGTTCTTAGAATTTTTGTAATATTAATTTCACAATTTCTTCAATGCAATGCAGAAAGTAACGGAATAATATTCTTATAGATTTAAATATATGTGAGTAAAATATAAGATAAACTGTTTAAAAAGAATATTATAAGTAATCATATTTTTCATGTACATGAGTGATCCTTTTTTTTAGCTGGAAATTAATGGTAATATTCGGTAGTCTAGTAGTAGCTTGCGCAGTTTATAAGCTTAGGCAATGAGGGTTCGATTCTCCGTGCCTGCGAATTTTCTGCGAACGCCTACAATTTTTGACACTAGGATTCTAGAAGAAAAAAATCATTTATTTATTATTTAATATTTTTTACTTTATACTATATAATATTTCTGGACCGGATCAGCGCCAGAAGATTTTTCCTCTAGGGAAGTTCAGTATGATTTTTCCTGAATATTTAAAATTTTGAAATAGTTCTGTAAATTTATTTACCAATTATTTAATCATTTTTTATTGTTTTATAAGTAATTTTATACATAAAAGTTTCATAAAATTATAAATATATTCCGTCGATTATTTTTTTGTTTGCTAATAATTTGGATTTAATAATGATGCGAATCTCCGAATTTCCGGAAAGACTAGAAAAACAAACATTGGTTCATTTTATTAATTAAAGTTTAAAAAAACGTAAGTGAGACTTTAAATCATCATTGAATAATAAAGTTCAAAGTTATTTGGGATCAATTTTAATTCTTCGGAATGGCAGAAATATTTTTGAAATTATTGTATTGAAAGTTTTACTTAGCTACTTCAATTTTTTTCAGTTATTCATTTATTCATTTCTTAAGACTTAAAATTCGTGGAATAATGAAAAAGCCTTTAACCTTTTTGATTTCTAATATGAGCTTCAGTTAAATTGAATAAAAATATTCAGTATAAATGTTTTATGAAGTTTCCTATAATATTTTTTATGAGGGTAATAAAAGATTATTTTATAAGTATTTGAGGGGGAATAAATGGGTCATAGTAGGGTTAAAATTAAAAAGTTATTGCTGTTACGTATTTGTTGAAGTGTTTTCAATAACTTGTAGGGCAATCCTTTTTCTTAACAGATTTTGTCTAAAACGCTGGGTATCATTTTGTCAAGTCCATTTATTAAAAAAAAAAGGTCTTTTAAATTTAAATGGTTTCAAATTTTATATTATACAAAATTGAAAACGATTTTTTAGCGTGAATGCACTTTTCGAATTAAACAATTTAAAAATAAATACTTTAAAAATTAAATTATTCTGAATTTTAAGACTTCGATCTTGAAAAGTCTCTAAATTTAAAACAGAGTATTTCAAAGAACTTTTCAAATATTCTTATTTGATAATCGCTTTAAATAGAAATCCAAAATTTTGATTTCGTCGATGTAATATGTTTGTTTTCAGTATTTAAAATGTTATTTATCAATAATAATAATCAAAATAAATTATGCTCTACTTTTTGTTGTGCACATGATAAAAAAGGTTTAATAAATTTGTTATCAGTTTCAAATTTCCCATCTCTTAAACGTTTCAAATGTTTTTCAATTGTTCGCAAATACACACGGAAATTTCAACAATGTAATATTGAATCTTTCAAAATATTCAAATATTTTTATTTCCAGAAAATTCTTTAAAAATTATTATTGTTATTCTTTTAATAAGAATCGCATGGTTATAATCATACGATTTTAATTAAAATAAAAACATATATTAAGAAAAAAGAAATCCTACAGTTCAAGTAATTTTCCGAATTTTTACAATTTTACTCCTGTTTTATCTTTGATAAATTATTTTCGTTTATTTGTATTAGACTTAATTTTTAGACATTTTTTCAAAGAAAATATCTGCACTAGTACAATAAAATATTTCTATTTTTCACTGACAAGTCAAGACAACTCAACAGGCTCAAAATGAAGCCCATCGTAAAAATTTCGTTTCTGCCATCTACGCGTTGAGATAAAGATAAAGATAAATAATCTTGTCAAAAACCTTTAAAATTCTTGAAGGAAAACAAATAAAAAAGTATATTGGAATTATTATGCCTGTCTTCTCTTTACCAAGTTTTAGTTATTTGGCGATGACTGCCTGGCGCAACCTTACGAAAATAAAAAAAATTAAAAAATACTTAATTAAAAATTTCCTGAGGGCAAAAATAAGTCTTTTTTCCGTTCATGAACTATGCAGTTGTTTTTTAATACGACAAGCATGATGGAAGCAATGTCCACATTGCTTGTTAATAATTATTGATTTTTTATGACATCTGTCGATCTGGTAATGACAGTGCTTTTCCCCTGTCAATAACAAGTTTTTTTTTTACTGATGAAGCCAATAAGTAGAAAATGTACAATAACTATTTTTTAATACTATTCGAATATGAATATTGTATACTTTTATGATAATCCAGTTAGGTAAATACTTGGAGTAGTCAGTAATAAGATGTGATAGGCACAAAACGTTGTCAACGGATTATAACCTCAAATTCAGTCAGGTAATTTGTTACTAGAATATCATTAAAAAAGGTTTTTTTAACGAACTGGCGTATTACTTCAGGACAATAGCCCATACCGTATCAAATATAGACTGGTTCTCTTTGAAATACACTTTCCTTGATCCTGTCACTAATTTGTCGCTTTATTACTTCTTGGACGGTTTAATATTATTGTTCACGATTAATAATTATACAAAACTTTACCCTCCAGACGCCTTTTTACCGACACAAAAATTCGCAGACTGAATTTTTACCCTTATTTTGTAGGATATTTGTTTTAAAAAACGAAAATGCAACGACTCATTTGTACTTTCTGAACGCTCTCGCTACTTATAAAAATGTGACAGCGAGAGGTGCGCGTCTTGATGGCAGCATCAGTTTTCGAATATTTTTTCTTAACTTCTTTGAAAGTTACTCCCCGAACATATTTATATGCAATTTAATATTACAACAGGCTATTCATTACTAAGCCATTATTTTAATTTTCATTTCCATTAATTTCTATAATAAATAAAGAAATTCCTCCGCGGTGTCACTATATAATCGTTTGTTAATAACCAGTGTCTTTGTCTTATTACAGTAGATAAGTTTGATTGAGAAGAAAACACCTTTGATATAATACATTCAAGGCTCTTTACAATAACACAGCATGGTAAGTAAAATCACCTATGACTTACATAATTGTTATATCTACGAAATAATGAATAATTATTAGCCCGAACTAGAACCTCTTGAACGATCCCCATACTTTCGCCTCAGATTTACATTGTAATTTTCAATTAACGTTGTAGCTGAGATATTATTTTGTGACGAGTTTTCCTCGACATTAAAATGCTCAGGTGGGTGAATATTAAAGTACGAAGTTAAATTTTCCGCTGGTGTCATTGGGGGAGAAGTGTATCGATAATTATTTCCAGTGCCCAATCCAGATTGATCAGATTGATCCCCCACCGTATATACATTCTTATAGCGATTATAGGCATCAAGACCCTTTGAACTCGATCCAGAACCGCCAGAATGATCCTGTAGAGCTTGATGCTGTTGGTACATCTGTTGGTGGTGTTCTTGAACGTAAGGTTCATCGTATCTTTTGCGAACTTCATCATATACCTCTTGCTTATTATAATAATGAGCAAATTTTTTTTCAGGTGAACGGTAAGAACCACTGGCGTGTCTTTCGTTATACAATGAAAGAGTATTATCAGGTGCATTAGGTATTTCTCTTTCTTTATAATGGTCTAAAAACATTTTGTACGCCTTTCCCCCAGTTTCATCTAATGCGCACTCATGCTCAAACTCGGGACGGCTCTCACGAACAGCACGAGGTTTTTGACGAACACTACGTTGTTTTTTTGGGCGTGCAGGTGTGCCAATGATTAGAGTCGTTCTATGATCGTCCCTACGAGCTTGATCATCTAGCTCAGCAGCCTTGTCTCTATATTTTGTTTTTATTTTATTCAGATTACCCGCTGTTTCTGTAAACGCCAGCAGAAAATGTTCGATGAATTTGCAGTTTTAAAAATGGATTGAAAAATACTAAAACCGTAATGAGAAAATTAGTTCAGTAAATTATTAATGGGAGTTCTCGTAAATTAAATTTTATATAAAATACCTGAGCAATGACAACTAATAAGCAAACAACAGATTCCATGAAAAGAATCTGCTGATGCACAAATCATTATAATCATTATATTATATATTATATTATATCATTATATTATCATAC
Organism: Druon quercuslanigerum; assembly: GCA_010014905.2. Classification (NCBI taxonomy): domain Eukaryota; kingdom Metazoa; phylum Arthropoda; class Insecta; order Hymenoptera; family Cynipidae; genus Druon; species Druon quercuslanigerum. Next base: position 1,998 of record JAAAKG020136128.1, on the reverse strand, counting down.
ATTATAATATCATTATAATATTTACCAATTTTAGTGAAGAAAAATATGCAGATGAGGACCAGAACACCGAAAAAGGGCTTCATCTTCTTTATAGTTAAATAAAATACTTTTAGAAACTCTAAAAGAGCAACAATAATTTTTCAGAGATCCATTCCATATTATGATTATATGCTAGCCGATTTATGTAAATATAAAGATAACGAAGTGAATATATATGTCAAAGGCTTGACACCTGATAACTTTTTATATCTGTTCCTTGAAGAAATTTATAGCATATAATAGAAGACAAAGATTTTTAGTTGAAATTGAAAAATATTTAAAAATCATATCAACATTTGCATCTAGAGATTTGTGTTTTGAAGAAAGCCAACATTTCTTCGATTAAAAGGATTCGAAATTTTTACTGAAAATTTTTGATTAAAAATAAATATACTCGAACTCCAAAAATACGAGCTGCAAAAATACGCGCGCTCCACAGTTACGAGCTCACCGACTCCAAAGGAGCAACTATCCGATTGACGTCAAGTTCTATGTATAAACATACCTTTACAGCAGGTGCGATTTGTTGTTCACTAAATGATAACGTTAACAAACATACATTGCTATTATTTAACCACAGTTTTAGATAGAATATTTTTATACAACCTTTTGAAATTCCTATGTTCCTTGTTATGCTTTAACATTTTTTTAAATAATGTTAACATATAAAAGTCTTCCCCTTCTGTTCCTACACATACAAACACACACACATATGTTTTTTACAATAAATTTATCCTCTTAGCTTATAAGACTCTTAAGGCTAACATACACACATTTTCACTTGAAAATACGCGTAATATAGTACACTCCATGTGAGTGTTGCTGTGCCTATATGAATTGGACGAACAAGTAGGTAGATACAAGTTAAAATTATGTTAATAGATGTAAGGAAGATAATAGAAGTACCCCTATAGTAACTTATTTACACATTTAAGACCATAAATTCATTTACAATAACGTTCAGATTATTTTGTTATGAAATAAACTACAGAAAACGTACTTTTAAAGAAATGTTCCATGACGTTGGGAATAATAGTAGCATCAATAAATGTACCGAAATCGATTACCTAAGCTACATTTCCCCTATAGCATGATTCAACACGTTTATTTTCGCGGTTAATAGATCACGAAACGTACATTTTAGCTATACTACATTCGTCAAAACATAATATATCACGCGATGGACGTGTTAGTTATACTATATTTACATTGTTGGATTATGCTACATTTGTCAAAACGCATTCTAAATTACATCTTCCTGCTCGGTCTAAAGGTGCTCAAGTATTGGCCTACCAGGTTATTTATTTTTAATTTTCTGTTTTATAAAAAACTGAAGGGAAAGAAAAGTACAGAACTTGTCAACATAAGAAACAATAAAGGGAAAATTCTATATGGTGCATGGCTGAAATGCTTCAACACGGTGGCGATTGCATGCCACAGAGACTGTGTGAATTGATAAATTTATGTATTGAGATGGAAGAAGACATTAATCATCAGCTTATTAAGTACCATAAGTAAAATAAATTCAAAAATACTTATTAGCAGGGTAATGAAAATAACAGAGGAAAAGATTTAACAAGTCCAAATATTTAGTTTAAGGAAAATCATAGATGGCTCAACAATATATACAGGTAGCAAAGCGGGTGTGAGGGTAAATAGGAAATTGAGTGACTGTCTCGATATTATGCAAGGAGTAAGGCATAAATGTTTTATGCCTAGATGGTTATTTATATTATTCATGGTCCAGTGTTTAGGAATGGCTCTTTTCGACGAAGAAGATTTGGACCACGAAACAATAAGAGTACGTGGGTTAGCGTTCGTAGATGATAAGCTTGTCATGGCAGAATCTATCGAAGATTTGCAAAGAATGTTAAATAAATTTAATGCAAGCATGAAGAGCATGGGCCTCAAAATTAACGTAAATAAAACAAAAACTATGGTTTTCGAAGGAAAGAGTGA
>JAAAKG020136127.1:0-13301 GCA_010014905.2 Druon quercuslanigerum | reverse complement strand
TTGCTAGGCTAGTGTTCACCGCATGGGCCACCGAGGCTCTTCCAGAGTGCGAGGCGGGAATCGAACCCGCAAGCCAGATTTCGATAAAACAGAAGAAAACAAAGATTTCAATTTGTATAAGTGAGTAATTTTAGCTAAGCAATATTATGTGATGGATTGAGAGAATTCATTAGATAGGCTAAGAAAAGAAATAATTTTTCTATGTTAATTTTGAGAGAAGTGACATCAGAATTGCTACATTTGTTACCAATGACTAATATCCCAACTAAAACATTAATATAATTTTCTATGTGTGCTAGTTATAAGCGCCCGCAGTGAATAAAATACAAGAAGTAAGAAGCTGATATTCATGATGGCCACTGGATGTGTATGCTGGATGGGCGAGTCACCCACACGCTGCGAGCAGATAATATAAAATTAGGCTAAGGAATAATAGTAGAGTATGCAATAGAATCATTTAAATTTGTGAACTGGCCTCTCATCTTGGAATCCACTAAATACTAAACTTTAAAAGTAAGTCAAAATTTATATATGTAAATTGGGAATCCCTAATATTATTAAATACAAACTGTCTGCTTTGAAACTAAGATATGCATCTTAAAGAAAAGATACTTTTAACTTCACACTAAATCTTGTAATGCACAAATCTTTATAGAATTATGATCAAATATATAAGACTACATTTACAACTGCCACTATAAAATGTCGAAATATCAAAGTCAAAAATCAAACCTTGAGCAAGAAAATTTGGACTGCAAATACCATTGAGGACACCCAATATAAAGTTTTGAACAAATTGAAATCATCGAGGACGATGATGATTCTAAGGATGGAGGAACGTGCTTTTCCAAAACTAATCCGGAACGTGCTTTTTCAAGAATAATTAGGAACGTGCTTGCATCTATAAATCTACCTCTTAATATGAGGACGAAGTACTATATAAACCCTGATTATCCCTTGTATCTTTGTCTTTAGTCTCAAGCAGTTATACTGTCCAGTCGATCTACATGCAACGTATCACTTTGATAAAGTCGCGTACTTTAAAGCTTAAACTCAAAATAGTTACTGTGTTCGGGTCGAGTACTAAGTCCCGTCGGCTGAGACTTTCGGTCGATCTTAATTGAGTTCGTGATAAAAACTCTTGTGCTTGTGCATTGTGTTCACTAAACAACCAGCCGGTAGGGTTTCGTCGCTGCCCTACGATAACAACGGAGATCCAATCGACAAAGCAACTCTCCCTCGCCCTTTCTTAAAAGGAAAGGTACATGTAAGTATATTTTGTAACTATATATTCTATGACTTAATAATAAATTTATTGGTTATCTGACCATCCTTTTTTTATTTAAACACTGCATATTAACACAGTTCCCATAGAACTGATGTGAGAACGTACCCACCATGCTACCTTCGCCTATTTTCTCGGGACGTAACACTTCCCCTAGCCCTGTAAGATTTTCGCCTTAATTATAGGTATTTCTTCCTTAGCCCGGCTATCTCCTTCGTCGACGAGTATGCAGATTCTTTTTTCTGCTTATTTGATTTTGTAGGTGTCGATGCATCGCAAGCTTTAGTTAGGAGGCGCATCGTCTTTTCTACAAGGTTTTTGGCCGGTTTGTTCGATCATCATAAATAACATTTTTTTGGTATCAAGTTTGGTAACTTTCCAACCACAGTGAGACTTCTGCTCCTATTTCTGCCCCTTTGATCGTTGGTGTGCAACCAAATGTTTACATTTGGGGAGATTTAGCAGCTAAATTATGTTGCTTCCGAGCCTTTGGCCCACACATATCATTTGACCCATCCCCACTAAGTCACCGGATGTCTTACCTTATCTCTTACCCAAACTGTGGCCATGTCAGCGTCGTTTGGTACCGACAAGGCACCTGCAACTTGGTGTCCTTCTCGCAGATTACAAGCAGGGCTTCCGTCTACTCATGCGCGTTGGCTTAATAAATTTTGGGCTAGTTGCTACGCTGAAGGTTGTCCAGGGTGGCGACTTGACCGGGAAAGCAGAAACGACCGGGAAGAGACCGGGAATTTCATTCAAAAACCGGAAATTTACATCTGGTTGCAGGGAAATTAGGGTTTTCATTACTTTACTAATTTTGGTCAATTTAGAAAAGTGATTTCTACTTTACCTACCATTGCAAAGCATATAAGTCCGTGTATTAGGTTACGGATTTATTTACCTATCTACAGCTTATGTATATCATATTTTTCAAATTCCCTTAGTTTAATCTAATAGAACTATAAACTATTATTGTTCAAGAGTTCTTATTTTTGTTTATATTATTTATTAATTGTTTTCATGCGCTTAAAATGTTTTTATTACAATAAGAAATTAGGAACATAATTTGAGAGTATTAATTTTAGTAAACTTATTTGTTCACATACAACTACCATTTAATAAACTTGACTTAACCTAGAAAATTAAACAGTTTTGCCGTAAAAATGTGAGAAATGACTGGCTGCTTATTATTTAAAAAGAGAGCTTAACATATGATTTAGAGAATGGAACATTCCTTCAGTCTGGTGTTCGCTAAATTATATTCGTGGTTATGAATAATATTTATGACAATAAATAATATTTCGCAAACATCCATGGTTCTTTCTTTCGTCGCCTGAACCCCATCTGTCATTCGAATTAGAATAAATTGAGTCGCGGCTAGTGTTGCTACGCTCCTAGCATTGCTACGTCCTTTAATTCGTTGCGGAATTAGAGCTTCCCAGCCAGTTGATTTCAACACCCTCATTTCCAGAGTATTAGCTGCTAAATTCGATGAAACCGAAATAACCCAGACCTCCAAACGGGTTGAGCGTCAACCCAATTTTTCCGGAAAAAACCCTCACGCCGACTACCAAAATATCGGCATTGCACGGGCAGTCACTTTAACTGTGACTGTCCTGAGAATAAACAGGATTTCCTCCTAGGTCAACTCCCCCCCCTCTCCCCCAGGAAACTGGAGGCGGTGGCGCCACCCGGGCCTGCCGCCCCCCAATAAGACTTCAAACCACAAATCAACGTTACCGGGTTCTTTTCCACTTCCGAGTATTTCTTAACAATCAAGTATTACAGGCCCTTTCTCATAGCGCGTCCACAGCTAATTTTGTGTAGCCCCAGTACTTATCTGAAGTACAAACTCAGCTAATAAGGCCTCGGCACGAAAAAGTGGACGTAGATAAATCAGGAGCGTTTCTCAATGTCCCAGAAACTGTGGAAGTAGAACTTACCGTATGCGAAAATCGAACAAAAAGCACCTTTTTTTAGCGATGAAGCAAAACGATCCCTTAATTCTCGAAGATCCCTGAATCGAAGAACAAATGTCTGTCTACGATCGAACCTGAAAATGCGTTTACGCTGAGAAAAAGCAACGTTTTACTATTTATTGCGAAAATACAACTCCCCCACCCACCTTGGACGACCCAGAAATTGACGAAGACCTAGTGGAAGTCCCAATCCAGTATGTCGCCAAATTTCAGGACACCCTTGAACGGTTCCAAACGATCGTAAATCCCCCCGGAATACCCACGTGAGCGTAAAATAGAGCTCACAACTACCCAACCATTTCGGCTACGTCCCTAGCCCTGCTTAGAAAAGAAAAATGCAAGCGTATCTGGGAACAGGCATAACCGATTTTAACCGATCAAGTAATTGAGCCTTTTAATTCCCCTTATAGATCCCCAGTAATCATCCGCCAGTTAGACCCCATCACTGTCCATATATCGCAGGAATTACCACACATCCATGATACCCTCAAAGACCTAGGAAATGCCCGTATTTCTACTACCGGCTACTCGCATGTTCCGATGGTAGCAAGTTTGAAAAATATACTGCCTTCACGCTTCCCCAAGGCGGTACCTATCAATTTAAGTTTATAATGTTTGGCGCAGAAAACGCTTTCAGCACGTTCCAACAGCTAATGTGTTAAATTGCTCTAGTTAGTCTCAAATGTTAGCTCGAAAAAAGCCGCTTCGGAAAAACCTTAACCGATTTTCGCGATCACGTTATCACCGCCGAAGCCAACTTTCCCCAAAGCGAGTACGTGAATGCTGTACTTAAAGCCATCCCTCCTAAGTCAAAAAAGGTTTATAAAAGTTCCTAGGTATTTGTGGATGGATCCAGGAATATGTCCCCCACTTTTCCACCATTGCCGCACCGCTTATTGATCTCCTCTGTAAAGAAGGTATCTGATGGAACTGGACCCCAGAAGCAGAATGTGTTTTCCAAAATGTAAAAACCCTCTTTAAAAATTCCTTACGCGTAGGACTGCTTGTCCCCGGACTACCCTATATCCTACAAATTGACACAAGTACCATAGGGATTTGAGCGGTACTCTGCCACACCAAGTTAAACTTTACCCGAAACATTATGAGTCATGTTAGTCTCAAATTTTGCCCCACTCACGCTCGTTACAAAAAAACGAGAGCGAATGCCTCAACCCACAGAGTGACATAAGTTTAATAATCGGATTGATGATATTGAAAACATACAGAAAGAAAAATTTTCTTAATTTTTTCAATGAATTGATTTATCACGTTTTGTTGGCTTAATCCTGAGCTATTTGACTGAAAACATGTTTTTTCTTCGGATGAAAAGGCATTTTTAAGCCGAAAATCTAACCATTTTGTTGAAATTTGTTTTCTTTTTTGGGTGAAAATTATTATTTCTTTAAACTAAAAATGTAACTATTATTCGAGTTGAATATTCAGTAATTCTTGTTTAAAATTCATCTCTTTAGTTGATCATTTATTTTGTGGACTAAGAAATTATTTATTTAATTTTTAGTTGATAAACTGTCTTTCTTAGTTTAAAATTGTCTTTTTTGGTTAAACGTTTATTTTCTAACTTAAAACTTGATTGTATCAATTTTGACTGACAATTTATATTCTTTTAGTAAAAATTAATTTTTTGGTTGAAAATTCAACTATTTCGGTAGAGGATTTATTGTTTCAGTTGAAAACTAATATTTTTACTTTAAAATTCAACTTCCAGTGGAAGATTCATCATTATCCTTTTTCTAGGGTTCACTTTTATCTGTTCCCAGAAGGATGGCGTGTCAAGGAAAAATCTGATAAAAATTACAGATATTCTTCGAAAATTTCTAAAGTTGTGGCGTTTTTAAAATGCTGAAATATAAAATAGTTTCCTTTTTACGGTTATTTATTTACAAGTACGTTATCTTGAGAACGAATGCAGAGAGGAAGCCGTTCAATGGCTGCAAATGTGCAGTTTTGTCATGCAAGTGCAGTGCATTAATTAAATTTCTGACTTTAATCAGTGTGGGCGTATGACTAGAACAGGGAGAAAGTACTCTTTTTCTGGCAATAGAAGTTCCAGAAGCTAGCCAAATTCTTCGGACAGATGTGATTAAACAAAGCAGGCCCATCTCAACGTCTTCAAGGTTCATGTGCAAAGAGGTTCCTCAGAAAATCGAAACCCAATTGCGAATATTAACCTGAATAAGAATATTTTCGATGTAACAAATTTGAAAAATTAAATTTTTATAAATATTAAAAATATTTCCAAACTGTAAATACGTTTTCAATTTTTTCCAGAACTTTTAAATATCTTTTAGAATGATTCATTGCCCTCATGCCTATCAAATATCTCAAGAAACTTGTAAATTTTATTTCAAATTCTGAAAAAATATATAATTTGCTTAAAATGTTTTAAAATATTTCCAAACGTTCAATAATTTTTCAATTTTTTTCAGAACATCTGAATATCGTTTAAAATTATTTTTAAAATTTTTCTAACATTACTACGGAAATCGAAATAATTTTATCTCGAATAATGCATTTGAAGATAAGAAGAAAAAAATCAAACAGTTGAAAAGATTTTCTAAATTGTCGAACATGAATCTAGACATTTTCAAGGCGCTTTTCTTATTTTTTAGGATTTTAAAGAAAAAACTTTAGGAAAAATTCAAATAATTCTAAAAGATATTTTTAATTTCTTAAAATTTTTTTTAAAATATTCAGCTTGAGGAATCGCTCTGTAAATGTATCTTGATGACTTTGAGACGGGCCTGCTTGGTTCAAGCACTGTGTGGCCAGCTGTGCTAGTCAAACGCCCGTACTGATTAGTCAGAAATATTCAAAATAATATCTCTGGCGTAAAAATGACTTTATCATAAATTTAATTAATACACTGCACTTGCATGACAAAACTGCACATTTGGAGTCAAAGAATATTTCAGCGTTTTGAAAAACGCGTCACATTCAGGAATGCTCGAAGAATATCTTTGAATCTCTTGAAGCTCTCCTTCTTGAAACAGGTCAAAGTGGACCCTTGAAAAAGGAGACCGAAAATCCCGGTTTTTTGAAATGTTTTGTCCTCCCCTACTAAAAAAAAGTCAGTAATCGTCACAAATGATCAGAAGTTCTGACGATTTCTGATTTCTCTCTATAATTTCTCTGCCTCGATGTTATTTATTATTTAATTCATCTTCTTCTCTATAATTTGTCTTCGTGTTATATATAACCTTTATTTTTGCGATCTGCTAATGATAATAATTTCTACTGTACCGAATTCTGACGCCTTAGTGCTGAGTGATTCAGAAAGCTTAAACACACCATTGATATTACTTTCTTTTATCTCACGGTAGACAATTTTTTCAGATTTGACATAATAAAAAAACTAGGTCAAGGAACATATGGTAAAGTGCAGTTAGGAATTAACAAGGAGACTGGTCAAGAAGTAGCGATTAAAACAATAAAAAAATGTAAAATTGAAACAGAAGCTGATCTCGTCAGAATAAGACGAGAAATTCAAATCATGTCTAGTGTTCAACATCCAAATATTATTCATATTTACGAAGGTATGTGAATCAATATTTGCGAAACTCTTATAATATTTGTTGGGTTTTAAATTGAAGTTAATTAATTTTTTTGTGGTCAGTTTTCGAAAACAGAGAGAAAATGGTTCTAGTCATGGAATACGCTGCTGGAGGAGAGTTGTACGATTATCTTAGTGAAAAGAAGGTTTTAGCGGAAACAGAAGCACGAAGAATATTTCGACAAATAGTATCCGCAGTTTTTTATTGTCACAAACACAATATTTGCCACAGAGATTTAAAACTCGAAAATATTCTCTTGGATCAAATTGGAAACGCTAAAATAGCAGATTTTGGTTTATCGAACGTATTTAATGGACAAAGATTGCTGAATACATTTTGTGGCAGTCCTCTTTATGCAAGTCCCGAAATAGTAAAAGGTACACCGTACCATGGGCCTGAAGTTGATTGTTGGAGCTTAGGTGTTCTATTATATACACTGGTATATGGTGCCATGCCGTTCGATGGATCTAATTTTAAAAGACTAGTCAAGCAGATTTCTCATTCAGACTACTTTGAACCACAAGTGCCGTCACGTATGTATTCAGATTATTCAGTATTATATTTCTTGTAATATGTCGAAAAATCACGTAGTATCTTTCAAAATTTATTCTTTCATCTCAAAAAAGTTTTTTTAGCCCAAACCCGAGGACCAAAAATTTAAGGCGTCATAAAATTTTCTTATTAAGGTATTTGTCGGAAAAAACGATTTATTATAGAATTATCTAAAATTCAGCCAGCATAAGAGTGCCTCCGAGATCTATCGTACTTTAAAGTTAAAATTGTCTGCCCACCTAGAAACCGAAATAATTAACATCAAAGTCAGAACTTTTTGTACGTTCGGCCTATACTTTACACTGAAGAGAGAAAAGTACAAGTAAATAAACTCCTGTAGGGACTAATATTACGCAAGTGCATGAAAAACTATGTATAAGTAAATAACAATATTATGTCCATTATACGCGAATAACGGCTCTCTCCGTCACTCCCGCTCCGTCATTCACCTAACCGCACAAACAGAAAGAATACAGAGGCACATGATAGGTTGTAGTACAGATCTCGACTGTACTTTAGCAAAAGTTTTGATGTGCCGCTGAGACACTACCGTGCTACTCGAGGCATCCAGACAGGCCAAACTTTTAGCCGAGACTGCCTTCCGACAAATATCTTAAATACACTCCACTTTAATTTAATGCAGAAAAGCGACACGTATATTTCTGAACGGCCCCTTAATGTTCATTGAGGCAGTTGAGACTTAATTAGTTATTTTTTTACAGCTGCATCTTCCTTAATTAAAGACATGTTGGCCGTGTGTTCCACAAAAAGGTCTGATATAAGGAAGATATGTACTCATTGGTGGGTAAATGAAGGTTATGAAAGAAATTGTCTAGAAATCGCCGAAGACTTAGCAGCTCAAACGCCAGTACGCCTCGACTTACTACTTTCTCTGGTTCCTCAATCAACGAATGTAGACCAACTACTTGTGGGGGAGAATCGAGCAGATAGAGATCTTACTGTAAATGCATCTTCAGAAATTTTAATACCAGCTAGATCTTATTCTGTCGGAGACTTCTTGGAGTTTAAGCGTAGTAGCTCATATACAGGTGTTAGGAGAATCGCAGATATAAAATCAAAATCTACGGCTAACGGTGATGCAAAAAGAAAATTAGAAAGTACATCTTCAATTGATGAAACTCTTGTACTTGGCACAAAAAGGAAAGAAATTTCTAAAATAAACGAAGGTGATGACGAGCAACAGGTTGGAGTGTGCGAATCTGATTCCAGGTATGTATTTCTTCAATCGTAATTTATATTATCGTTCTTTACTACATTTTCGCACTTCTGTTTCCGTACTTATTTTTGGTCTAGTGAATATTTCACTCCACAATTTATGCACACGTGAAACCTAAACAAGATATGATAAGAAGTTTTTGCATATATTTTGCGCAAAAAAATAATAACGGGATCGCTTTTCCCAAAAATATAAAAATTTTTGTCATCGACCAACAAAATTTTTGTAATACAAATCTTTTCTTACTCAGGGATTGGTAAAAATTAAATATAGAGTGAAGACAGTTATACGAGAGATAAACTGGGAGTAATTTCTTACAGAGAAAGTACAACTAAAAGTATAGTGGCGCCACTGCGGCCCATTTCAGGTAGCTGTGTCTAACTCACACTACGTCACGTATATATACGTGACGTAGTGTGGGTTGTACATATGTATGCGAGAATGAATATATGCATTCTTACGTACACAGGCGCAACTCGTTAAGTGATATTTCGATTGTCGACATGCATTTTGTGTCCTTTTTCGCCGATTGACAACTTCGATTGTTTTTCAATCCATTGACCTCACGTAATATTCAAATTTCATATATTCAAATAAAGATTATCAGAAAACAACAAGAAGTGCCATACGTCTGCGTAGGTCTTGCATATCTCTTCTTCTACAGGATATGAAGTTTAGGTGGTTAACTTTCAATTTTTTTAAGTTACCCGTTTTAAAATACCAGAATTAAAAAAATCGAAAACAGCTCTTGCCGTTCATTTTAAATAAAAATTCATTTTCAACCAAAAGTTGGATTTTTTAACAAAAAAAAAAAAAATTTCTACCAAAATAGACTAGTTTTTCACAAATTACATCGATTTTTAACCAAACAGTTTAATTTAAAAACTAACAATGACCAATCAGTTAAATTTTCTACCCAGTTATACAGTTTTCATTAAAAGCATGGAAGCGTTTGGTAGTTGGTGATAGTAGGTTGCTGAATTTGGAAAATTGCAGTAAGAGAACCACGGAAACATTATCTAATAATACATACTCTAGCCACATGAGGGCCCCGTTTTGTTCAAGTCACGCAACCGCTTAATTCCACCATTTTGTTTGTTTGGCCCCGCAGTTAGAGTTTGACGTGTAGGACTGTGCGACGAACTGTTATAGAAAAATCAGTATGTAAGAAGAAATATGATGAGAATATTCAAAAAATGAATTCCAAAAAAGCTTGGAATGGGTATATTAGATCACTGATAAGAAAATAAATTATATTCAGGCCAGAATATAAGTTTGTAAATAACACTGAATGAGAAGGATTAAAAATGTATACAAAGTTTGTTATTTATGATATACAATTTAATTTTAAATATCTCAATTTGCTAGTGAATGAATAATTCTCAGGTCGACAATTCTTTCAGAAAAATACATGCAAACGTGACAGAGGTCTGTAATAGAATTGCGCAGTTCTGTGCCCTTTTCAGAAAAGTTAATAAGGTCTGTATCCGGATGACAATAGGATAATTATATCCAAACAGGGGAAAGGCGGCAAAACAGAGAAGCGTTGAGTTACTCAATATAAAGGGAAAAAGTATGATACAAAAGTCATTTAGTTCGGAGCAAACTAAGTTTTACTTTTGAGGTTAGAATTTTACGGTCTATGAAACTCGTCTAAAAAGCTTTAAACTAATTATAACTTTTTAAATGGTGGGACGCCCCGAGATGTTTTGGTAATTGTCATAAGAAATAGCTCAATCATAAAAGTAATTATTTTTAATGGACATAACAGTTTAACTTAAAAATACGATTTAAAAAAAATCATTTTTCTTCTATGTGTATTTGAATTTTTGAGTATTTTGTAACAACAAAAACCCACTTGTAAGTAATTGTCACTTGCCACCTACTCTCTACCCACCCTTAATATATTAATAATATAATTAATATTATTAATAAAATAAAATTACAAGAATATCGATAATTATAAATAAATATTTAATGTATTTAATATTCTTCAATTACATTTTCCTCCAAATTAAGGAAAAGTATTTTTGATTTATAAAATATAATAATTATAATTGTGTATGCCGTTTGTACTGAATTATATAATTTTATTTATTCAGAACTTTCACATTTGACTTCAATTTTATTTTATTTGACACATATATGTCACTTTTGGTCCGCAGAAAGAGGTTTTGAAACACATAACGTAAAATTATATTTAATACGTATTTTCCTTGACCGACCTTCAACATTATTATAATATATTTTATTCGGGTTCAAATATTTCTACACCTTAAAATTACAAGAAATTTCAATTCTTACATTTTACAATCCCTTATATTTGCCAGCTTACTTGTCCGAGATGGAGAAATTAAGCCGTGGGGTCTCATACGTTCGGGGTTTTCTGCTTGCGCGTGGCTAAACCATGTATTTAATAGATTATTTACGGAAAAATATGAGGTAGCAGGGTGGGGCAGTAAAATGGCGAAAGAAGTTATGCAAGTTCTATAGGGCGATACGCGATTATACTTTAAATCAGTTTAATGGATGGTGGGAACTCAGACGAGAAAGTGTTCTGTACGTCGACGTGTGAGGAAACAACGGGAAAGTACATTAAAACAGTAGAAAGGGAGAGATTGATAACCGAGAGTTTTGGATAAATCGTGAGGTTCGTGAATAGGAAGAGGGATGGGGCGAAGAGAGAAAGTAGTAGGGATAAAGGAGCCATAGGGTCAACATATGAAAATCCTAAAATGTACAGAACGCCCCCTGAAAAATGACAAATTGGAGCGGCGGAGACAGAAGAGGGGGAAGACGAAGAAAAGAGTTGAACGTAGAGGGCATATAGAATAAGAAAATTTACAGTTGAGTGACGTGCGTAAAATAATGTTAGAAGTAATGGGGATATATGAAGAAAAGCAGGAGAAACAGGGAGAGGAAATAGAGAAATTAGGTGGGAAATGGTCGACTTTAGGAGAGAAATTAGGAAATGGAAAGAAGTCACGGAAAAACTTGAGAAAAGGATTCAGACGCTCGAGCAAAGATTAGAAAAGCAGAAAAAGCCTAATACAAAGGTAGAGGACTGGATGTTAAAATAAACAAATATAAAGGTCAAAATAGAAGTTTGGATAAGGGCCTACGATTAGAGAGAAAAAAGCTAAAGAAAGGAGTGGAAGAAGTACTAAAAACGATTGATGCTGGATAGAGATAGAGGGATTACGAAGTGTAGGAAGGGAAAAACGACGAGGGGACAGAATGGTACTGGTGATACTAAAGAGATGGGAACATAAGAGGGAAGTGATGACAAAGATAAGGTTTTTATATGGAAGCCCCAAGAGAATAGAGGATGATTTGATATGGGTAGACAGGAAGATGCAGTATAAATTAAGAAAAATGGCGGAAGAGGAAAGAAAAAGGGGAAGGAGAACATGGGTTAAGTATGGGAAAATACAGATAGAAGGTGTATGGTGGGATTGGAACAAGAACAGGGAAGAGTTTGTGAAAAATTAGATGTCGGGAAAGAAGGATATGCTACTGAAATATAGCAGGCTTGGAAAGAAAGGATAGGAAGTTTATGAGAAATTTAACGCACTGGGATGTAGTTGTAATGATGGAGACGTGGCTACATGAAAAGGGATGGGAAAGAGTAAGGGGAAGATTGGTAGTTTTAAAATAAAAGGGAAAGAATAAAAAAGGCAGAGCGATGGGAGGATTAGTTCTGGGAATAAGGACCGATTGTATAACAGAAAATGATAACAAAAAGATAAAGGAAAGAAAAGTAGGAGTAATAGTAGAAGAGATAAATATGTGAGGAGAGCGGTGGAAGGTACTGGGAGTGTATGTGAACGGCGATATGCGGGAGAAATCAGGGTTTGAGAGAACTGATGGGAGAAAATAATTAAGAGATTAGGCTTAAAATAGGAGGAGATTTTAATGCGAGAACAGGGCATAGAGGAGGAAGGGAACTGGGTGGAGAGCGAGAATGCAAATCCAAAAATAAGGTACTGAATGGGGAGGTAAAGAAATTTCTAAAGAGCCTAGAGGAGATGGAATGGTTTATCTTAATTGGTAATATATAGGAGTATGAGGAAGGATAATATACACGTTCAGGAGAAAAAAGGGGAATGGTAATTGATTATGTGCTAGTGGACGATGAGGTACGAGAGAAGGTCAAGAAACTAGAGGTCAATGGAAGGTAAAGGACAGTTCAATGAAAACGTCAGGAATGTTAAAATGAGGAAAGGAAATGTAAGCGTGGACGTGGAAGTTATTAGGGAATTAAGAATCTGAAGAAAAGGAATAGTAGTCGTGTGATGAAAAGAAGGAAAATAAAAGGTTTGAAGAAAAGGCGGTGAAGGCTAGGACGGAAGAAGAGGTTTGGAATGTGGTAATTATAGAGAGAAGAAGAAAAAGAGTAAACCATGATATTGAGATGGTGTTATGGAAAAAATATTTTATGGTATTATTCGGAGGGGTAGCGAGAAAAGTTGTGAAAAGAGGAAAATATAGCAGGGATACAGATGAGGAGGAAGACATTACAAGGGAGGAAATAGTCAAGGTACGAGGTATGATGAAAGATGGAAAGGCACCTCGTATAGGTGAGATTCCAAATGAAGTCTGGCAATATTGGGGGGTATAGTAGGGGCACTATTGGTTAAAGATTATAGAGGCATGAAATTAGTGCAAATATT
>JAAAKG020136126.1:0-13301 GCA_010014905.2 Druon quercuslanigerum | reverse complement strand
ATTAATGTTGCAGATTCTTTTCCTAACATCATAATAATGTTTTTTATAGAAAAAATAATGCCTCTTGCGTGAAAGGTTCGAACCAGAATCTTCTCTCCTTCAGGAGTGAACCTATGAAACGTTTGAAGTAGATTGAAAAATCCACTTCATTTTGTTCTCAGGCAGGTTGAAATCTATCTATATTCTAAATAAAATTAGTTACTTCAGGATACAATAATCGTGTCATTTTTTAAAGAAGGGTAAGTGTAATTGCAAATTGTAATGTTTTCTTGGATTTGTAATAACATCTGAATTAATAAATATTTTTTTATTTTTTTGGTATCATTTCAAATTTGAGTTTCCGTAGAATGGCAGCAATTTGTCAGCATAATTGTTTTATTTTTTTCTTACATGGTTTGAGGTGCAAAAGTCAGTTAAGTTTGAAATGAAAAGTTAGAAAAAATTTAATATTTTCTTTTGCTGAGAATCATATATTTTTAAGTATATGAAATAAGTAAGAATGAAATTTCTATCAAAGTTCTTTAAAATATATATTCATGGAAATAGCGAAGAATATGCCTGTTGGGAAAAACAATACTTATTCAGAAAGGAATTTTCGCTACCCGAACTGCGCGCATGGCTCGCTTCGCTCGCGTGCGACCACGAAGAGCGCGACTGTTGTTTCTCGCGTTTCGCGTCCGATAATATATTAATCTCACGCTTCGGGATCGATACTGTATTTCCCTTGCGCTCCGCGCTCTGTTTTTGTATATTCCCACTGATTTTTTTAAACAAAACGTCAAACAATCGACAACAGTAATTTGGTGATAGTGAATGCTCCATAAATGTATATTATTACAATTCATAACATGCATTCATATTAAAACAGGTGCAGTGTTATGTTTTCAAAAACTGAATTTGCTTATTTTCAATTTTATTTTTACGATTTAAACGTTACATATACGGTCAGCCACGAAGATTTGATTAAATGAGGGGTTGGATTGTTTATCGTTATGACAAATTTGTAGAATATCTCTGAAAATTCTCATATTTCATAAGGATAAATTGTTCGAATTTTAAAGTACTATAAACAAATGCACATACAATTTTAAAATTTTGTAAAAAATGGAAAAAATCTAGACACACAGTCACACACAGACACACAGCCGAGCAGACACATTCGTAAAAACCTGTTTTTAAGATTCAGGGGGTCTCAAAACAATTTTATCTTTCTGTATTATGTTGCCCAAGATAATAATTCAATAATATAATGAAGAAAGAGAAATTAATATTTAAAATGACTTTTTTATTACCAAATTACAATCGGGTACCAAAAATAATTTCTGAATCTAGACACTTTTTTACCTCTTGTTCTGAATACGAATTTTCTTCCTACTTTTCTTGAACTTTCACTAATTGGATCACACGAGAGAAAACTTCACTATTATTCTGATAAGTCGCTGCAATTTCAAGTAAATTTTCCATTAAAGTAAGTGCAAGAAAATAAAAAAAAAGGTTAATTATTTCAGACGTGATATGAGATTTAAGTCAACATTACAATTTGAACTATTTTTGTAATTGCTTCTCAAAAGAATGACAAAATTACTTCATCTGCGACTTTACCAATCCAAGAGAAAAAAATGTAATGAAATTAAAAATAAAAAGTAACAGATGCTAAATACTGAAAAATACACGGAAAAAAAATTTCACCGCGTGGACGAGCGAATTTAAAATTATCCTGATATAAAGAAGCAGTATATCTACACCAGATAAATAATTTGGTTAAATTATATAAACTGTTTGAGCAAAAGAGCGCTTTTGACACAATTGCTACATCGGAGAAATTATTATTTTCAGTAAATTGTATATTTGTTCAATATCGTAGAATGAAGTAAAAAGTTTAGATGAAATGGAAATATATAGTCCAATAGCAACCACTTACTTCTCAGATATGATGAATTTGACTATCGCTCTAAGAGGTATATTGTAAATGTCTGCGATTTAATTGAATAATGTACTTAAAATAGCGGCGAAAGTTGAATTACAATATCATCTCGATGAAAGAGGGTAAGTAAAGCTTCAGTTTTACAAAATAATAATAAATAATAAAATGAGATACACAATGTGTATTCAATTATTATACATTCTTACTCTAAGCAACTCGAAGTCAGTTCGCAAAGTTCGCGCCATTTCGCAAGGTTAGGTTGGTTAGATTAGTTCGTTATTTCTGACGTTTAAGTCTTTTTCGCCGGTGCGTTTTCGTGCGATCTTCAGTTCTTCCACGTTGTGTCAATGTTGTTTTTTTTTTAATTTACTATTAACAGCAATAATATACATAATTATAAAATCTAAAAATAACTTTCCAATCTTTTCTGTTTCTGTCGTGCATTATTTTTTAATTTAAATGTTTCTGTTCCAGCTATGCTTTTTCTTTTGACTACATACTATCGCCAAAACAATGAAAGTGGTCAAAGATATTCACTTTAGCTGTTACAGTGAATGTTGCACATTTTCTCGTTCGTTTTCAACAAAACGTTTAGCTGCCACAGGGATTAACTTCCCTGTCACAGCTACACTTTTTTTGTGTGTAGGTATCCACATACTTACCGATGGTAGTGCACATGCAAACATGAATGTAATATATATCTGCTTAATTTTAAAAAAGATTTTTAAAAAATTACAGAATTTAATGATCATAAAAAACCTTTATCGTTTCGTTTACTATTTTCAACTACTCAATGGTAAAAAATATAACATTTTAGTGGTTCTTTCGGCATACCACGGAGTATTACTGTTTTCTATCTACGACGAAAACTATTTGAATGAATAAGTATGGTAAGTAACTAGCAAACACTACCAGGTCTTCAGAGCAGCCTCTATAAAACAGAGCCTGATTCGTCCTCACAAACCCCACAGGATATGCGTAACGAAAAGGACACGATAGAGAAATATAGAAGAAGGAAAAGGTGAGATCAGACAATATAGTACAGCCTACATTAGTTACACACACTGTATGTTGCACGCCATCGAGTCTAACGAGGACCTCCCTTGTACCCGTGTGTGTAAATCATCTAGCGACTCTTGTACTTTGTGAAAATATGAATAGGAATTCCGCGAACCTTCTCTTCTCTATGCACTGTTTCACCAACGGATATCTGCCGGGAAGCTGCCGCCAAAATGGAAAGGTCTCACAAATAAGCGGAAAACATTACAATCCCCTTGCATGACATGATTTCTTCTTTACGGCCTTCTTTGTCTCATAAAACATTTTACGGAGAACGTGACTCGACTTCGCGCAAATGTGGGAATTATATTAATTTTCAAACTGAAAGTCAGCAGACAAAAGAAAAGGAACAGATACGAATGATGTAGAGATTTTTTTCAATGTGTTGCGCATATTAAAAAAAAATATATATATATATATATATATATATATTTTTTTAATGAGATTTTAAGAAAGTGAATAGGAATAAGATAAAGACTACTTTTTAGCCAAACTTTTCTCTGTGATTCTCTTGCCCACCTGCAATTTTTTCCAAAGACCTCTCCTCTGCTTTTTTGCTAAAAAAAACTTTCTTACTGGTATCGCGTGAGAATGCGTGACATGCAACGAGCGATTCCAATTACTCGATTTCCGTACACTAAAAAATTAAAGTTTTAATACAGTTTTAAATGAACTTTTGCTACGGCAATTATGAAAGTTTCGGTAATTGGCCAAGGGATGTATGTACAGGAAAGGAAGAGCCGAGGGTGATATGAAGAGGATGATCCAAATGGTTCGCGTGATATCCTTTTTGAACTCGATATTTTCAGC
The DNA here is from genome assembly GCA_010014905.2 of Druon quercuslanigerum. NCBI lineage: Eukaryota > Metazoa > Arthropoda > Insecta > Hymenoptera > Cynipidae > Druon > Druon quercuslanigerum. The sequence continues at coordinate 9,508 of JAAAKG020136126.1, read as the reverse complement.
GTTTAATTTCATTTAGTGTCATTATCTCGCTCGACTAGTGTGAAGAGGATAGCAAATTTTATTAGTGTATGAGACTTGAGGAAAATGATTTGCTTTGAGAAATTCGATATTGTTGGTAATTATTTAGCTAATTTCATTCCATTAATGTAATTTTTGGCAGCAAGATAGATCAATTTTAATATTAAAATATCCAATTATTTATTATTTCATATGATAATATAATCCCCCCCAAGCTATATAATTGCATGAGACTAATACTAAGGAAACGAATAAAATACAATTTTTTATTTTCAAGTAGCAATGTAATGCACATCGACAACGATCAAGAATTAAAGTTATAGTAACTTTAACGTGTAGATTTTTCTAAATTGTTATTCTACATGGTCTGGAGTATAGAAAATTTTTTTTTTGTAAATTTTCGTTGACATCCGGTGGAGATGATTTCTCCATTTTGGATCATCTGAAACATACGAAACAGGTTTTATTTTAAAGTACATATAAATGGCTATCTAATGACCCACGACTGAAAAAATTCATTGATAAATGAACAAATAGTGCAACTTTCAATTTTTTCCTTTTTTTCGTCTGTTTTTTGTTACTAAGTGTGTCATAATATTGTTAAATATCAATAGACAATAATGATTAAGGGTCATTAGACATTCATGTCTTTTCTAAGCATTTAAAAAAAAAATTAGGCAAATCGGCCCAGTAGATCGGCCGGAATCGTAGGTACCAGTTCAAAAAACACTGTTTCGAGAAAAACGCATTTAAAGATCTTGCAAAATTTATCAATATCATCATCATAGGAATGGTAATCATAATCATTTTTTCATAACCTGAATATTGTATTTTATGTTTTTTGGGTCGCTGATCACGAATCTGCTATCAAATTTATGAAATTAAATTGTTTAAACAATTTTTATAAATAAGTTATCTTAAGTAATGAAACATTTTTCAAGTTGCATATGTTTTCCATAGTTTTCGAGGTCACTGATAACAAATCTAGAACCATTTTAACATTTTCAATTTTTTTAAACAATTTTTTTGACGAAATGTTGCAAAATTTGATTTTTTTTATGATTTATATGATTTCCATGGTAAAGGGGGTCAAGAATGACGAATTTGGCATTAAATTAAAAAAAAATTGTTTAACGACATTTTGAACTAAAATATTACTAGGTACGATTGTTTTAACGCATTTGTGATAGTTCAAAGAAGTTCGGGGTAAACAAAAAATTCTTTTGATCAAGTGCAACGAGGAAAAATCATCTTACCTTTAATCAGCGATGCCTGGTCCATACAATCATCCCTCTTCATCTTCGTAGAGATCGTTTGCGCGTGTTGTAAATGTGCTGTAAAAAATAATCGGCACAAGTATAAGAGCACGAACAGTAAAAAAATGGTACTTTTCACTTGAAAATATCGTTTCTCATCGACACTGTACTGCGGTTCGACAACACATTTGCATTTAGAAAAAGTTAGAGCAGGTACGAAAGTCTAAACAAAAGAGTCAACTCGACGCGCCACTGTGCGATTCGAGCACTCGAGGCCTTGCAGCGAATCTTATTTTTAATTACTTTCTAATACCATGTGAGGTAAAGGAAGGTTTCTACATTATTCTTGAGAGTTTAAAGTATCCAAAACTGGAAAAAAATTTGATTTTTTGAAAAATGTTTACCATACTACCCCCCTTATTTGTTTTTGTGAACTTAAGATCTTTTTTTGTAAATAAAATATCGGTCTAAAACTTTGAAAATGGAGTAGAAGATCATAAACTACGTTTACGTACTTCATTTAAGTACATAAACGTACTTTATGGTCATCTGATACATTTTCCAAAGTTTCAGTCCGATATTTTATTTACGAAAAAAATTCTTCAGTTAAAAAAAAATTCAATGAACTGAAAAATTGAGGTCGGTAATATAGATTTTAATTGTATTACATGCCCTTGAAACGCCACATCATCTTTTTCTTCCCTGGACATTGGAAAGAAATTATTAGACGAGCGCGCTAACTGCTCTAGTGTTTGATTTCACATTTTTACGGTCAAATTTCAGGAAAGTGGAAAACTAGTAAAGTGGCACAAGAAATCGGTCAATTTTTTCCCCGCAGAGCTTTTTCCTCTTTCCTTAAGAATGAGCTATTGTGAGCCGGTTTGCGTAATTTAGTTATTCTCTGCCCAGAAACTTGACGAGGAGAATTAACTCCAAGAAAAAAGCGAGTAAAGTGCCCTGGCTTAAGGAAATAATTCCATCACTTTCGTCAACATGAGAGAAGTATTTTTATGTTTTACTTTTAGAGCTTATTAATGGAGTCACTTCTAGCACCATGGCCGAGATAATGCACACAAATCCTCTGTAAAAAAAGGATTTTTCGTCTCTTTCTTTAGTTTTTGACGATGAAAGTCGCGGATCATTTTTTTCTTACGTATAAAAAAATATAAATATATTTTCTTTTTTTCAATTCGACTGATAAATAGAAGTTTTTCATGTTGAAAAGATGCTGTTACTATGTACTTCATTAGAACTTCGAAATATACCAATCATATCAATCAAATTTACAATATTTTAGAGCGCTTTAGCGATTTGCTTTACTATTTAGCTTCATTAAAAAATTATTAAAACTAGAATCCTGTATAATATACAAAATAGTTGCATTTTAAACTGAATAATTAAACTATAAACCAAAAAGATAAAGTTGCAATAAGAAACATTAAATTTCTACTAAAAAAATAATTATTAACAAAATTCTTAAATTTTTAATCAAGTACACGAATTTTCAACCAAAATATGAATTTTTAAGAATAATAAATGTTAATTTTTATCCACAAAAGGAATAGTTAAATTTTCAGTTAAAAAATAATTTTTAATAAAGTAGTTGAAGTTTTAACAAAATTAATGGATTTTTAAAAAAAAGCGGAACGTTCAATTGAAAGAATACATTTTTAACAACGTAGTCCAAGTTTCGACCAAATAGTGGAGTTCCTACCAAATTGTTGAATTTACTAGCCGAAAATACGAATTTTCTATAACACAGTTTAATTTTGAACGTAAGAAGGTAAATTTTAAACAAAAAGGTTAATTTTCAACGGAAACGACACAAATTACAGTAAAATGTTTAATAATAATTTTTATTGTGATAGAATCGCATTTTTTAATGGTAAAAAAATACAGTGAAATACTTTTGTTCCAATACTAATGCATATTATGAATAGTAATAATATAAACTTATTGAAATAATATACATTTTTCAGAGTGGTCAAGAATAAAATTTAATGCAAAATAAGAAATAAATATTAAAATAATCATGAACAATACATTTTTAAAATTATTTTGCAATATATGAGTAAGCGCATTACCAACCCGAGGGGCATAAATAAATATAGCATACATTTAATATATTAGAGTTGAACATGATGTATAAAAGTTCGCATTTTCCTCCAAATGAAGTAAGAAGCATGAAATGCATCGTGACAACTTGCCGAAGGAGCTTTAGCAAAAGAGAATTTACAATCACAAAATGACAGTTTTCGATGCTTTGACCTTTCATTTTAAAAGGCTTGCGCACAAATGTGGGGTAAATAAAAAGATCGAGCGCGTAGCACGAGGTGCATGCATTCTCGATCGCGAAGCGTGAGATCTTTTGCCAATATCTGAAAATTAAATTTTAGGATAACTATTAAAATCGATTAATGTTTCCAAAAATATCGAGAGCGACAAGAAAATTTGAAACTGTTTTGTCTGTTTTGTCTTTTTGGCTTCATGCCTTAAATTTTATCTTTGAAATTGAAATTGGTCTCGCTGTACATTATTTGAGTCTTTAAATTGAGTGAATCCGATTAGCAACTCCAAGTGTTTGACATCAGTACCCTGATCGCATGGAACGTTGCGGGAACGCCCTGAAACGTCACAAAGAGGACTAACCGTTATTTTTATTTTTAACAACAAGTATCTTCTAAGCAAGGCACAAAGTTGAATTGTTTAAAAAAATAGAGCTAACACAGGGTTGCATCAGCTTTTAGTTTCCCAAGTTTATTGATCTATGTTGCGCTGCATCGATTGAATGTCTATTAATTGAAAATGAAACCCCTAAAATCAGACTACCCCGAAAAGGATGTGTTTTCATCTCCTGGATCCTGGGTTTGATATCGTCAGAACTTTGGGAAGTATACCTTGGGCTTTTTCAACTGTATTATATGTTTCTGAATCCTTGATCCAAGTGATTTAACACAATTTTTATTACAAAAGATGTTTAGCCCCACACATTAATATTAGCCTTCAGCCTTTAATGTGCAGAGTTAAATGTGTAGATATAATAACGTGTAGATTGAAGAGTGTAGGGTTCAATGTGCAGAGTTTCTTCGTGTAGAGTTTAATGTGTAGACATTAATGTGCCCAGCTTAATGTGTAGGCCTTTTTATCAGACAAATTTGTATCTTGGCAGTATTTTAACGTGTACAGTTAAATGTGCAGAGTTCAAAGTAAAGAGTTAATTTGTGTAGACTTTAATGTTCGAGGTTTCCATTTTCGAATTTAGTGTGTCCAGTTAAATCTGAAAAGTTTTTGCGTGGAGACTTTAATGTGCACAGTCCTAAAAAATTCATTTATAAAAAGTTGTAGAGTTACTCGTGGAGACTTACATGTGTAGACTTAAATGTGAAGACTCGACATTTACGCTTAATGCGCAGAATTCATACCATGTGTAGATTCGATATGTGTAGTATCGACCGGGACCCTTTTAATTTAGTACAGCTGGTATTTTTATGTAAATTACGAATATTGCTGTAACAATCGTAAATAAAGGAACACAATTTTTTTACATTTACTGCACTAGGCTACCAGAGTAAGCACTACATTGCGCTGACAAACAACTGTCTGCGAGTAAATCTTTTCAACTTATCTCTGTTAGTGATTCCCAGACATCTTCGCAGATATATCTTACGTAATAAATGGTTTAGGCCACGTACACCCCACCCCCCTCCACCACCAATGTAAGACAGCATCGAAAAATCATTAACCCAAAAGTATTAATTAGACGGAAAATACAATAGAAAAAAAGAAGTTTTTCGTTTGAATGATTTGTAATTCGAATTTGCTTGTTTATTTCCAGAGAGTCTCAGAGAATACTTCACCAAATATGGAGATATCACAGAAGTCATGGTTATGAAAGACCCCACTACGCGGCGATCAAGGTAAGAATACCTTTCCAACAAAATTGGATTATTTCATACGTGCAGATGAAAAATGTTACACAAATAGAAAATTTTATTTCTAAAACGCAGAAGTTTTATTGTATTTTTTGTCAGATGTCAATTCCAATTTTTGGAATTAATAAAAGAATCGGCACACATTTAAAATAAAAAATATAAAACGTTTATTGTGATGTTCTCTTGCGGAGGGATAATGAAAATCTGTCTAACAATAACACTGACCCAATGTCTCTGGGCCATGTAAATTTGGCAGGAAGCCGCATTCGGTTACTTTCGGAGATTTCCGGTTGCCTGTTTCGGTTCCCGCGTAGAAGCGGCCCTTTAGTTCCGATTTCAGTCCGAAAGAGACGAAGTGGAAATCCCCGGGGAAACCCCACGCAGACGATGCTCAATATCTAATGGCCTACGGCCCAGGGTCGCCTGGTTATTCAAAGAGTAACGTAAAATATCATAAAAAATATAGACACCTAGGTGTAACTAGACGGATTAAAGTGGTAAAAGTTTCCAAAATCATCTTAAGTCTAAGTTGGTCCTGATGAAAATAAAAATAAATAATGAAATTGTAATGGTTAAAATTTTTTTAGTAATAAAATCCTTATAGAAACGTGCTTCTTTGAAATACCATACGAAGACTAAAAGTTTTCCCTTTCGTATAAAATTCTTGGAAATATAAAAATTGTTTAGGACTGAACACTTTTGGTGTGAAGAATAATGAAAGGGTTATTATCACTCTGTAATAGAAATCCAATCGCTGAATTCGTGGCGATCTTGTAGAATTCTGCATTTGCATGCTAACCTGTCCACGTTCTCCTCAAAAGAAATTGTGCGGACATGCAACCAACTTATGTCTTATGCTAATAATGATCACAAAATAACCTCTGCTAATACTGCAGGTTTTTTAGAACATCATCACATATTCTTGCCGCAGGAAACTAATTTTGGCTACTTTTAATATTTTCATTGTTAACTCTAACCTCAAAAAATAAACTGCCCTAAATTACTTTTTTAGTATTGTACAATAATAATTTAAAATTTCGTAAAAACATAACTTTAATTTTTCAGATCAATAGAAACGCTCATTTCCTTTTTTCTCATCAAAATTCCTTTTCAATTCTGTACATGCGAAAGAAACTATATCCCAGTATTGTTAATTTACCTATCGTAAAGACGCTGTTAGGGAACATGGTAATATCATTAGTTTGATTATTATTCCTTCAATTTTTATTATAATATAATTTTTTTTTAATAACCATGATACCTTATATACTATAAAAAATTTAAATTATAATTCGTTAAACAAAATATCTATTACGTACATGTTAGAGTCCATCACGTTAACAATTACAATGATTATATTCACCACCTTTAAAATTAGGAAAATGAATATCTCATACTAAAATTTTAGAAAATGATTTTAAAAAAGAATAAAAGAACATATATGAGTATAACTGGGCACTTTCCAGCTTTCGCACTTCGACTAAAATTCAATATGCATGAACTCTCGATACGTACGGTCATATAGGTGTATTGTTTACTTTTTGAAGTTTGTCAAAGTTTTTACCGCGAAAATTAAAACTGCAGGAGGAAAATCTAAAAAATTTGAAGCATTTGCCTCAAAGATGAGTTAATTTAATCATTTACTATCAAATAGTATGACAGAAAATTAAATTGCAATTTATTTAACTATAGGTGACTTTTTAAATACTCAAAATATAACTGAAAATTAAAATATCCTGCTTGTAATGGGTTTGGTGAGAGGGAAGGGGCTGTTCTTTTTCTTTTATGTATTCTATTGCGATTATTTTCAAGAATTTTTCAGCTAAAAAATGCAAAAAATTTGCTTAAATTTCAATTTTATTACAATTTTGAAAAGTTTTTAAATTTAATCAAATTTCAGTAATATAGTATACACTTCCAAAGTTTTAACGAATTATCGAGATTCTGGGGGTTTTAAAAGTTCTATAACGGATTGTAAAATTTATATAATCATTGGTTTCGTGCCCAGAGGATGGCCGGATACTATATGATGGGATCACATAAACCTCCATCTAATGCAACGTTGCGGAAGATTGGTGACCTTCTCAGTATAAAACCAATAACCCAAGGCGCCCCCTTCGGGTCCACCCCCCCCCCCCCCCAACCCCTCCTTATTAACTAAAGTTTGGTGAGACGGACGTTATAACTACAATCTCCGCCATATGATGAAGTGCTACTTAACTTGGACATGATTTCGACTCGCATAATAAACTTATTGCATAAAGGTGATAGTTGGGCGTATAATCTAAACAGTGAATAATACAAACAATAAAATAGCCTCGGAAAGGACTGAAACTTTAATTTACAGAAGGCATGCACACGGAAAACGTAAAGGTGAAGTTTCAGGCAATGAATGGACACTGTGTGTTTGGAATTCTGAGGGGGGGGGGGGGTGATCTCAAGTTCAAAGAATTACGAGAAACTATGCACGTAAGAAAACTAGATATTTTATGTGTGCCTGAAACAAAGAAAAAGGGTTGCGAAAGTAGGAACATAGAAAACGCGTTGTTGAAGGGCGGATTTGAAATATGGTCCGGAGTAGATAGTGAAACACATCGTAGGCAAGGCGTAGGTCTTATTTTGAATAAAAGAGCAAAACAGCATCTCGGAGATCATGGTTTCGTATCTCCCAGATTGCTGTGGGCTAGAATGAAAGTAGGAAACAAGATTATTTATCATAGCATGTTACGCGCCAGTTGATAGTGATCCCAGAGAAGTAAAAGACGCCTTCTGGGACACTTTAAATGATACGATGAATATTTGCGATCGCGGTGAAAGAATAATTCTGCTAGGAGATATGAATGGATGGGTTGGCATCCAAAATCAGGATACAGAAAGATTACTGGGGTCTGTTTATTACAAATACTTGGGTTAGGCATAAAATGATCCACATGTACATAATTGACTTTGTTGTTACGGATGAAAGACTAAGTAGAGCTAGTCAAAGATAGAAGGGTCATGAGGCGTTCTGAATGCTATACTGATCATTACCCTCTGATCTCCAGAATTAACTTAGGTCGGGGATGGAGAAAAAAGAGAACCAAGAAAACCAAAGAAACACTAATTAAAATTGAGAACCTACAGAAACCTTATGTGCAAATATATTTCCAAAATAAGATAATCGGAAGCATAGATAAGGCAACTTGGGAGGCGCTTATACGAAATAGAGATATAGAGGGCGCATGGACTATGTTTCGGGATATCAATGTTAGATGTGCGATCGAAGTGTGTGGTACCGCAGTTGTAGGAAAAATGTCTGGTGATGCATGGTGGAATGATGAAATTCAGGCTGCCCAAAAAATAAAAAAAGAAGAATACAGGAGAATTTTGAACATGGAATGTCTTAGCGATGAGGAAAGAACTACACGCAAAAATGATTACAGATACAAAAATAGGATACTCAAGCGACTAATTAAGGGAAGGAAAGCTAAATCAGGAGATAGAATTGTGGCGATGTCTTCATGAAATCTTTCACTATGTTCAATACTAACTGCTCATCGTATCGATCAAGTATTTTTAGTTTCAAGTATTTGTAATTTCCGTAGAAAGAGACAACTTCTCTGCCTTGTATCTTTTGAACGTTGATAGCCTGAACCCTAATTTTTTTTAATTTCTTCGGTGTTGAAAAACGAAGAGAATTTCGTGTTTTTCATCAGCTTTACTAGATTATCTCGGCAACCGTATAAGATATCACAAAAAGAAGCCCGCCTTTGGATTTGGCATTAAAAAATTCATCGACATCATACATTGATTTTCATTGAAAAAGTTTTTTACAGCATTCTATCTCCTGATTTTTAATTTAAAAAAAAAATTGATGATGCAAAAAATCTCGAAAACCTAACGTTCTGCAGACAAATTGAGGCCAGATTCGGATTCAGCAAAAAAAACTACTCTGAAAATGACATATCTCATTCCATGAGTACATAGGCCACTTTTTGTTGACTAGTGTAATTGGAAAAAGCGATTATCATACCAATATATAAAAGAAAGGGAGATAAAAGCGAAGGCAAATAACAGAAAAAACTTTGAGAGTGGAAAAAAAGTTTTCTGTGCATTTGTTAACCTAGGAAACGCTTTCAACAAGGTAGATAGAGGTAAACTTTGCGAAGTCCTGAAAGAGTACGGAGTAAATGGATGGCTCCTACAAGCTATAAGAACATATATATATATATATATATATATATATATATATATATGGGTAGCAAAGCGAGTGTAAGGGTAAATTAAAATGTAATTGGTCACACGCAACACTGAAAACTTTTT